>JAZHYW010017906.1:0-60763 GCA_037355805.1 Ixodes ricinus
TGCTAGTTCATTATAACTAGGTTCGACTGTATATAGAAGAAACTTAGAGCGATTTTACTGGTTGAGTTCCGACAATGTTCTCCTGAATAGATCGTAGGAAACTTGGCATCGTATTCTGCAATAACTGAACATCCTAAAGCCTCAGTTTCTGCCCGATACTCAACAGATAAAAAGTAATTAGATGCAGCTTAAGGTAATTCTTGTCCCGCTTATTTTGTGTTTGCGACCGAGCTAGAATAAATCACACGGCTTCATAAATATTCTGTTAGCTTAGCATGCATGATAGACCTACGTAAACCCTGTAATGATTTAGAAGGAAAGAATTTTAGCGAGACATTACCTAACGAACTGTAAGAGATTACCTAATTAGAATTTCATATTTTGCCATATAGACTGAGAAAAGATGTGTTAAGGATGTGAAGAACCAAAATCAGCTTTAGGAGATTACATCTAGGTGCTATTTTTCGAGCGGGACGTTATTTAAAGATAAGAAATCTTGGGGCCAATTTTGTTCTCAATTACACGTATTTTTCGCGCATATTACCCGCCCTCCCTATAACCCGCACTCCCAACTTACGACTGTTAGAAAAGGAAAAATCTCGCGTATCACCCGCATAATTACCCACAGAAAGCAATGTCAAAGTCACCAGAAACAGTACACGGCCGCTAGCTCACCCTCTCCCGCGCTCGGGAGAGGGTGATGTAGCGGCCGTGCTCAGCCTCACGAGAGCGGAATGAGCCCTCGTGCATGGAACGCGCGCGCACCGGCAGCTGTGACAGCGCTGTAAAGCGCGTCCTATGGTAAAGATATAAACAACCGTTTAGAGTACCGTTGGTTGAGACTAGCTGAGACGCCAGAAAGTCTGGTCGGTACCATTTTGAGTGTTTGTGCGTATGGCGCGTGCTTTGCTCGCCTTCCTAAGTGACACAAACGCACGTGCTGGGCTGCGGAGATCGTGCGCAGGGCTGTGAAAGTGTCAACAAATTTAGAATCGCCTCAAGAGTGGGCTGGCGTATCTAGAGTGTGCCGGCCACCTGACGAACGCGCATAACTCCGCACCGTTTGATGCTATTCGCATTAGCGTAGATAATCATTCCCAAAGGATGGGTTCTGCTGATTTTTTCTTCATTGCATCCCAGATAACGATATTTTTCTACACTATCGGCGGACTCCAAAATGCTGAGGCCGCTGCCTTCTGTATTCGCGCATTAGCGCCTAACTATGCCGAGAGCACGGAGCACGTCCCACGGGGCACACCTTTTCCCTGCAGAGCGCCGTTTGGCTCTGCAAGTTGGCTTTCCCTAAACCGGTGGCCTGCGTTGGGGGAAGCCAACTAGCAACTTTCTCTCTCTCTCTCTCTCTGTGCGTCCGCGTCAATCCGGACGGGGCGGGGAGAGGGAGCACGGAGCATCCTCTCTCAGGAAAAGATATATTTTCTTTCCTTCCAAGCGATCGCGCAACCGCCCGGAAAAAAAAAAAAAAAAAAAGCCTGCGTGCTCTGCAAGCTGGTTTTCCCCCAATACGGCCGCCCGCGTTGGGGGAAAGCCAGCTTGCAGAGCAAACTGCGCTCTCTGGCAGTTCGATATATCGGTAGCGGCTGCTATTTTTGTTCGATGCAACCATAGTTTTTGCTATATATTATCACTGTAACATTACTGTGCACAAAAATTGTTCGATATAAGGAATAATTCGATATAAACGGGTTCGATATGGTCGGGTTTGACTTTGTTTAGAAGGGTCGAATAATTCGATATTGTCGAATACTTAAATTCGATTCGAGCGAATGCCGAATAGAACAGAATTCGACTGGCTATTCGTGATAACCGAATATTCGCCCAACCCTAAACATTACTCATCACTGCAGTTACTGCAGCTATCAGCTGAAGCATCTTCATTGTACCAGAGAGCGTCGTCCGCAATGCAGTCCAGCCGATTGCTGATACAGCACTTCCTGAAACTCTTGCAAATCATCTCTGCAGGAATCGCCTTCCACGCTTTGATAATCCACGTGCGAAGTACTGCTATGTCAGGTTTGCGGATCAGGCCACGTCGGCGTGAGGTCGTACTGCTCCTCGGCCATCCACTCCGTGTACTATCGGGGAAAAATGAAATGCGAACAGAGGAGCGCGTGGCTTGCCGTACAGGCTGCGCCACCTGGAAGGGAGCCTAGGGGCGAGAGTGCGTGGCCTACTCCGATGTGTTCACGCCCTTCGCTCGGCGCTCCCCAAGCTTCGGCAGGGTGCCTCTCAGTGCGCTGAAAGCTATCACCGCTATCTTTGCTGGCTCAGCACGTGCGGTGCGAAGAAGCTCGGTCCACGCGCCGAGCAGACAAAGATAGCGGTGACAGCTTTCAGCGCACTGAGAGGCGCACTGCCGAAGCTTGGGGAGTGCCGAGCGAAGGGCGTGAACACATCGGAGTAGACCACGCACCCTCGCCCCTAGGCTCACTTCCAGGTGGCGCAGCCTGTACGGCAAGCCACGCGCTCTCTGTTCGCATTTCATTTTTCCCTGATAGTACATGCGCTTCACGTGTGCCTTAAAAAACTTGTTTAAGTAAACATCCATCAACAGAAGCATGGACCTCATCCCACCTGGGATCATGACAAGGTCCGTCTTGTCATCAGCGAGACGGGTCTTCACTTCCTCGGTGTTGTGGGCCCGGAACGCGTCCAGCACTAGCATGGACCTCCGTGCTGACATCGCGCCCGGCCTGTTCTCCCACACGGTTTTAAACTAGTCGACCAGATGACTGTTCATCCAGGAGTTGTCCTCTGCACGCACAACTATCCCGGAGGACAAATCAGTAGGGAGCCTCACGTACGGCCGTAGCTTCGTGCCATCTGCTAACACTCACAACATCACTGTGCAGCGCAGTTTCGAGTTGCGCCTGTCAAAATGCTCTGACTTGGAGCCCTTTTTCTGAAGAGTTGTGTCCAGTGGCATTTCAATATACACGGGAGTTCGGTCCGCGTTACCAATCTGCGAGCACAAGTAGCCGTGTCGCTTTCGGAGCCCGATCATGTAGCGCTGGAAGTTCACTAACTTTTCCTCGTAGGCGACAGGGAGTCGCTGGCATAAGGTCGTCCGCCTCCAGATGGAAAATCCTTGGCGTTTCATGAATCGGTGAAACCACCCTCGGCTGGCATGAAACTGGTCGCGCGGTATGCCGTCTTCTCTTACCAGCCTCAGAGCTTCGATCTGGGCCATCTCTGTTGACACGGCGTGGCAGCACCCTATCTTCTCCTCAATAAACTCTGCCAGCTTGGCCTCGATCTGGGGGTAGGCTCGCCTTGGGACCGCGGAAGGACCTGTGGTCACGGCTTGCACTTTGAAGATCCTGCTTCTTTGCTCTTCACTCGTGTGTACAGGATTCGTCGACATCATACTTTCGGCCTGCCGCACGGTTCCGAATCTCTTCGTCAACGCTGATTATTTTGAGCTTCTCTGCTCCGCCGTAAAGGACTGCCGCCGAGCAGAGCTCATGTCGAACGGAACGGGACGACCAAGATGGCAAGATTGACGTTTCTCGCTTCGTTCTCCCTTCGTGGGTGCGCGGCCAGTCCAGCGTTTTGGCGTGCAGACAATGCAAAGATGGCAACTCCAAAAAAGAAGATAAACTAAGGAAAGACTGGAGAAAGTACCTAGGAAGCAACAGCTAAGAGGAATTCTGGGGAATTTATGTCCCTACCAACCCTGCGGCTCGCCGTGTGCTGCCGTGAAGCCACCCTCTCGTCCAAATTCGCGTATTACCTGCACCCCTACTTTGCCTTGGATTTTTTTAAAGTTTTGATGCGGGTAATACGCGAGAAAATACGGTAATCCACTTGCAACTCTTCCACGCATTTGTCTCATGTAACAAACAACTTTCGCAAAAGCAGGACTGCCGTATTATATGCCACCACATTTAAAAGTCCGCAGGAGCACTTACCATGAACTCGTGGACGGTATCTTGGATGTTGCTTATGACGCTGTCACGCTCCGCTGCACCGGCCACGCTCTTCAGCTGCCTAAGGAGTCATCGAGCGGAAGTGAGAAAGGAGATCAGCGGCCATTTTTTCAGGCGAATAGTTAAAGGGATACTGAACTGAAATTTAAAGCTTATAAAACAGGGCTGGACTGATAGGCGGGATGCTGCCAAACACAAAAACATCACTTATACAGCAACATCTCAAACAAATCGCCGTATTTTTGGAAAAGTGAGCAATTGAACACAGCCGACGAGGCAAGTCACGCCACGATTCTCATTCTCTTCCTCGCTACATCCAGTCGAGCTGGTGAACCGAAGCAAGGAGGAGAGAAGAGAGGCCGCTTTCCCTCATTCTCAAATTTTCCAAGAGGACAATGAGGTCATAGCCCTCGCTTGATCGCGCCCTTCTTTTCTAAAAGTATGGCCATCCGTTTGCGATATCGACGTACGAGTGATGTTTTGGAGTTCGTAGTCTCCGGTTCAACGCTTCTGCGGCCTTATTTTGCGATATCCAAATTTCAGTTCAGTATCCCTGTTATTGAAACCGAAAGCAATGGTGCGTGCAAGCTAGTGGCGAGAGGGAACAGAAAAGAATCTCCAAAGGATTCGTATTATTGAGTCGAGAGAGCATTAGGCTTTCGGAGATTGACATTCTCAACTTCCAACTTCGGAGACAAAACTATCCACCTTGTCTCAACTGAAGTGTACAGAGTGTCTCTTCTTGAACCGGGACCCAGACATTCCCCAGAGTATCCTCCAGGGTTTCGTCCAAGTTACCCGAGTGTAAGCGTTCTTTTCGGCAAAGCGGAACCACTCACTGATGCATGACTACGAGCCAAAAACCCCTTGGTGTGCCCGCATTATTGCTTACAAGGTGTGCAGGCCCCTGCACCGCTTTACTGTACCAATGCAAAAACCAGGAAGAGTTTGCGTCTACCACTACCAAAAGGTAGGCTCACCGCTCGAACAGTGAGCAGAAACAAAGGCAGCTAACCTTTCCGTCTACCCGCTAACCGTTCCAGTCGGAGCTCTGTACTCTGATGCCCCTGTGTGCCGTCCTCTCCTCTCATTCCGTTTCTCACCGCATGGTGCTTAAAATGAGGAACACACGTTGGTGGCAGGGACGATATGAAAAAAAAAAATTCGGAAGCTTGGAGAGCCTCCACGTTCCTAGAAACTTGCCATGTTATAGGTGGTCCATCTAAGTGAAAGCAACAGTGGACCTTCCCGAGGGAACGGGCACTCACTCGACTTTGGACGTCAGCTGGTCCACGAGCTGCTTGAGCTTCTGGTTCTCCATTTGGTCCTGCGGAATGTGACGAGCACAAAAGTCAGCACGGAAGCGTCCCCCGTGGCAAGCCACGCAAGAACTCCTCTCACCGAAATCATCTCGTACATCGACAGACAACTTCTGGCGCTTAAATTAATTTTCCGCGTTGCTTTGGTTTCCTTAGGTCAGCGATTTCACCCATGCAGCGTCGGAATCCTCGTTGCCACCGAGAATCAGTCGGTGGGTGAAATCGTCCGAAGCGTCGTGAAACGAGGCGTGAAACGGGCCACTGAACAGTGCCACTTCCATTGGCAAAGATAGCGACACCAGTGACGATGACACCGCCGCCCTTCGCGGCGGCCATCACAACCATCAACATGGCCAGTACGCACCTAGCAGAACCTCTCCTCGACCGGAGCTTGTTGCATTTGGATGGCACGAAGGCTGCCATTATGTTCGGAACGCGCATGCAGGAAGCCTTGCCGCCTTCTGTAGGCGTAATGAACATAAACATGCTATTCTTTTCTTTTTGTGCATTATATTTAAGAACACCAGACATAAGAAGCAAATATGGCGAAGTGATTTCCGATTCCTGTCGACTTCGTTACAACTGGCCTCAACAGTATTTCGATGGGAACTATAAACCTACATGCCACATTGGAGCACAAGAGACCTCCCTCACCAGAAGCATCTGCTCGCTGGAGCGAGTCAGCTGGTCCAGCGCTGACATGAGGTTTCTGCTCAGCTCCTGGTTCCGCTCTGTCAGGTCGGCCGAGTGTTCGAGCAGAGCCCTGCGCTGCTGAGAGCACGAGGCCAGGGAGCATGTGGCTTCTTGGTCGGGTGGAGACGTGACGTCGTGCTTGGCGGAAGTGGAGCCGCCGGACCGATCACCGATCGACTCCGCCTGGTACCTGAGGAGCTCCACTTGCAGCTCGTGGACCTGCAGTGGAGAGGGATCCAGTCACTCGTGATACAGAGTTGAGAATGCTGCATTTTTGCGGTGTACGAGTTGAAATTCTTTTACAAAATATCTGTGCGTTTTATACAGGGTGTCTAGCATATTATTTTGAAATTCCCCGACTTTTCCAGGTTTTCCCCGATAATTTTAGATAAAATTCCCTGACCACTGTAGAGGCGGTTAAATATACAAGACCATTATAACACAAGGCATTCAGCATTGAGCACTGTGAAGATCGTTTTGCACGGGCGTAATCCAACTTGCATATTCTGAAATATTTGGGTTTGTCTAGTTTGGATTAAACGAGCACTTTCTTGACGCCGACATCGTCAGCGAAGAGGCCACTTCCGGAAACACGATGAAGACACGACACTCAAGAACACACGTCAATAACCGAATGGCAGCATGGCCGCCAGATGCACACTTTCGGATACTGTCGGCTTAAGGCTTGTATTGGATTGGGGTCTGCGGCTTTCCCATTTGTAACTAAATCTGGTAGCTCCAACTGGATCTAGTCTAGTGTCGCGCTCTCAATCCAATCTCATCCAATGATTGGACTGGATTTGTCGGGCTGTTCTCTTTGCATCATGTAGCGCACTCTACATCAAGTGAGCAGAGCTTGCACTCCGATCTAAGCAGAATGTATTGCCTATTTTTCTGCCCCCAAGTCTTCAAATCTTTGCTCAGGGCACTCGATGGCGTTTCCGGCTCATTTTTCCTGATTGAGCTTGCCCCTTGACAATATCCCTGACAATTCCCCGATTTTTCCCGGTAATTAAAGTTTACCTGACAATTCGCGGTTTTCCAGGTCGCTAGACACCCTGTTCATACGACGGAGTTCTTTTCTACAAGTATTGACCCTAGCTGTGCAAGTCTGCCACGGAGGTAATATATCTCGTTTGAATTCCTGGCAAGAATATTTAAACTTGCTCTGGTCCCGAATGATTTAGGGTCATTTATAATCCAATTGGGATGAAATGAATGTAGCTACTGCAATTACCGTCTGCTAAGTGCAAATATGTGCGCATCTTTTTGCTACATCGTCCCCGATTTCCTCGCAAAAAGTCTCTTTCTGAAACCGGCAGGGGCACACAAATGCACTGTTGCTACACGTGGTGCTTAGCATTCATTGAACCAAGTGCCGTTTTCTAGATGAGAAAAATTCGGGTAGGATGGTATCGGCGAGAGATTGGTGGAGATAGGTCAAGCGCGTGGCCTTCTACACGCTGCGCAACCTAGAGGCAACTAGGAACCGATTAAAACTGCAGAGTGGAGAGAGGATAGGCACGCACTCTCGCAGCCCCTCTCCACCCTAGAGTTTTACCGGTCCCTAGTTGCCTTGAGGCTGCGCAGGATGCATCATAGGCCACGCGCTCCGCTGTTTGCATTTCTTTGGTGGTATGTACTACCTATAAGAACGAGTCGTTAGCAACACACAAATTAAAAATAAAAAATGATGTGCAAAAAAGAAAAAAAGATTTTAGCTATACAAAAATTAAGCTATCTTGTTTTGTTTTCATTTCCTCTTAATAAATGTACAGTAGAACCTCATTGATACATTGATACATTACAAGCGAGCTGGACAAGAATGTTCGTCCTTTGTCCCCCTTGTTCCCTTCCTCAGGGATTATTTTCGTCCTTGTCCAGCTCGCTTGCACCTTTGCATTTAATTGCATTATAATTGTAACTATTAGACGTACAGTAATTCTTTCTTCTGCATTGTTTTGAGCAATTGGACGGATTGCTCAGTCTATCAGTTCCGTTTAAAATAAATTTAGTACAGATATAAAATCTGGTTTCTAGCTTGTGGTTTAAATCAGATTAGTCAGGTTTAAATGCAGGTTTAAATCCGATAAACCCGATTTAAATCAAATAAACTTGATATAAACAAAATAAACCCAATCTAAACCAAATCTATCCGTTTGAAACCAAATATACCCAATTTAAATGAAGACAACCAAATTTAAATAAAGAAAATTCGATTTAAATAAAAAAAAATCTTATTTAATGAATTAATACGATATATTTAATCTTTTCAAACAAATCGCAATTATTTGCTTTACTTTCGTCAGCAGGCACTACTCCACTAGGATTGAGAGGCTGCAACCTTCACAACCGACAGCCATCTCCTAGACGCAGAGTAGAATGAGCAAACGTCGGCCCTCACCCGCTGCCTCAGCCGAAGGATCTCTGCCTGGTTGGGGTCCCGGTTCACGACAGGCCGGTTCTTGATTTTGCGTGCTCTGTCCGCGTATCGCAGCGTGTTCAGGGTCTCGTCGAAGTTGTAGTCGGCCGGGCTCACACACGCAATCATCACGGTGTGGCTGTTGCCCCCCAGAGAGTCTGTGCAGAGAGACGGCCGCAGATGAAGGCAGAAGCTTGTCGCAAAAGAGCGCCCCGACGGGACGGACCGGCGCAACGGGCTGGGGCGTAGGCTCCCAAGCTACCCAGGCGAAAATCAGTCCACTTCCAGCTGGATTATGGAACTGGAAATGAGGCAGTCCAGCTGGATTCCAGCTGGGTCCAGCTGGGAACTGACAGCTGGACTGCCTCATTTCTAGTTGCATAATCCAGCTGGAAGTGGACTGCTTTTCGCCTGGGTAGGTTCCTGGGAACCTACTTTGACGGGTCCCCACACCTAATCAAACAGTTCTGCCAGTTTAAGCAGAATTACCGTGGCTAAAACTGCTGTTTTGGGTGAGCTGGTTGTTCATGATGTTCCGACGTAAGCGTAATCAAGCCTGCATATTATATAGTAGTTTAGTTAGTCTTATAGATGAGTCTCGCAAAACTAACTTTCTCCAGAAAAAAATGTTTAGTCAATATTAACATCGCCATTCTGATTTAGGCGAGACGTTGAAACATGCTTCTACGTTGGCACATAAAAGAGTCATTGTTAACTTCTGTAAAAAAATTAACACTGAACACGTCATAAGGCTGGGTTTCGCGACAACAGCAACAGGCTCTATTTGTGTTGAAACTGACGATTCTACATCTTCCTAGCAATGTCCGGCTATTTTGTTGACCGACAAAATTAACGAGGCTCGTTACATTGCAAAACTTTGCGTGAATAGTATGACTTGCGGCGATTCGTTTTGCGTGGATACCGCAGAGTTCACCCAAGCTTAATATCATTGAAACAAGAAATGATATTGTGAACGTTTGTGGTATTCATACGAGTGAACCAAACTTGTCAGCAAGAAAGAAAACGATCCTCTTTCTTTCTCACAAGTTTTTCACTGAAAGACACAACCTGCCTACAGTGTCATTTCTCAGTTTGAAGATTTTGAGCTTAGGTTGATGTCGGCTCGGAGAAAATTTTGTGTTTATTGATTACTTTTTGACCCAGGCCATTGTCTTGTCAAATCTTTCACGTTGACACAACCGTTAGAGTCACTCTCGCAGAACTCGAGCACTCTGTGATGCACACTTTATTCACCCCGGCCAGAAAACACTGTTCTCCTTTCTCGGTAACTCCCTGTGAAATCAAGACAAGCTTAAATTATTTTTTTCTTAGGGAAAGGCGACTATTACCACACATGCATTTTGCCCAGGCCTTTGAAAAAAGTTTTTGGTTCAGTGTCCTTTTAGGAGAAAGGGAGAAACACCCCGAGTACCTTGGAGGAGACGTGTCAGCTTCGAGTCCCTGTACGGGATGTGGCTGCTCTCGTCGCACAGTGCGCTGATCACGTTCCCCAGAGATAGGAGGCCTCTGTTGATCTGCACGCCTGGGAGACAAGATATGGAACTCGTGGTCTGAGAACACCTTGCAGGCAGTCCCAAGCACAGCCGCAAAAGCCACGACTGGCTCACATATTTGCGTTGAGAGTATGAATGACTGCAATGCGAACGCTCTTGACAAGGAAACAGACTGGCACCAGCTATCTAGCATCCGTAACAGGCTTTAAACCTGCCCCATTTCAAAAATGACAAAGTTAAAAAAAAAAAAGACTAGAAAGAATTGATTTTTTGGGGACAACGTTACCTACTGTGGCAGACATTGGTAAGAGAGTCTAAAGTGATCATTAGCAAATAAACCACATAAACTGTACGAATTAAAGGGAAGCTGAAGAGCTTTTCGAAAAAAAACTCTCAGCCTTTCCACTCTGGTGAAGGAAGAGCAGCGGAGCTGTAGCTTCTGTTCTCGGCGGTGGCTTTTCAGGCGAGCGATCTGCTCTGCTTTCGCAAGGGAATCTGAAGCACTCGACGCACGCGGCAATTGCGGACCCATTCGCACTGCTGCGTACGTCGCCGCTCCTTCCGCACCCGGTCTTCTTTCCACGAAAAAGGGCACGCGACCGACCCATCATGAGTCTAAACCGAAACTGATAAGGGCGTAGGAAACAGCGCGCAAAACATACGAGGCCAAAGAAGAAACACGCGTGACGTGCGCTGCGTTAGTCACGCGCGTTTCTTCTTCGTCCTCATATTTTTCGCGCTGTTTCCTTCGATGAATTCCCACCAACTCGCCCAACTATAAATTCTATGATAGCTAGAAAGGTTGCCACCATCTATGAGCGACGGCGGCAACCAGACTGGTTGCCGCTGTCTCTTATAGATGGCGCGTAGGTTAGTGTCGACATTTCTTTGGTACCGGACACGATCCTGGGGAACCTAGCCCTCAATAGCTCCGCTGTAAAAATGAGTTAATGGTTGGTTCCGACGTGTTTGTGCCTGCTGAGTCCAAATATCACAACCGTCTGACCCAAAAAGACCACTAAATGCAAAAAAGCTATGAAAAAGAAGCAATTGTTGCAGCGGCACGCAATTGCCTAGCCACCCGTGGCGCACCACTTCTTTATAGGAGGACCATCTCGATTCTCGCTTGCAGAAGTAGCTGGGCGCCGAGGCTTCTACTCTTATAGATCGGGTTCGGCTTCCGATTTTCCGAAATCTTTTGGTGGATCCGCAAGGGATGTGTCCAGGGGACCCTCGACGTGACAAAAGTAATGCGTTCCAGCCGTTGGCAAGGCAGAAAAATGACCCACTGCAGTAATAAGGGCACACACGAGGAACTGCTTGCGCCGACGCGACATGGCCGGCTTCACACGTTCAGAAACTTACCGACTGCTACTTATTGTAACGTAATACGTTGACAATAAACGTAGTGCTATTGACTGGACGCGTCAGGCTGGATTAGCGTGACCCTCCCCAAAACGGTCGTCAGAGGACAAGAATTCGGCACACCTCAGCCTTCATTCTTGGCAGCTGCTGGACACGTGAGCATGCAGGCTGCATTGTTAACTAAGGCTGAAATGGTTTGAAGGGATAGTATAATCGGCATCGGGAGAGTTTCCCGAGACGAGACGGGTGATGAAAGAGGGTCGCCGTTCTGCCACTGCCATGTCCTTGCGTACTCCGCGAATAACTGCACGGAGGGTCTATCCTTGTGATAGCGGTACCCTCTGCTGCGTTTAGTTTGTTTGCCACCAATTATTACGCCATTAGAGCCTTAGAGAAAGCGGAGATGTGTGCCCAGCACCCCTCAATTTAATGTTGAATTCGTGAAAGCTTCTTGGGCCTCCTACATTCAGATACTTCTCCCAACATTTGTTAACTGCATTAGACCACCACCAAGCATTATCATCGTCCGATCGCATTGCTACAGCGCAAAGAACCATTGCATGACATACAAACTTTATACGGAATACACTGCATAACTTGTAAAAAGAAAAATCAATTAACAACAGAATGTCACACTTTGTATCTCTAAAAAGTACCCCTGAAGAGGACAATATGTACCTATGGAAGGAAAATTTTAACAACTTTATGTTTGTTTAAAAAATGTGACCCCAAATAGTATCAGCAACTGTAAAAAAAAGTCCATGTTTAGCATGGACTTTTTTTACAGTTGCTGATAGTTACACCGTGAAAGTCGCATGATGAATTGCATGACCACTTAATACAACAAGTCCTCTCCGAAGTGACCGGGTAGCAGATTACTGTAGAATACCGCGCATCCACCCATTCTACATTAAGCGCCCATTCCCAAATTTGTAAGATCTGAGGAAATATGTGCAGTACATTTATATGTAAAACTGATGACTGGACAAGCACCCACCCCCTTCTCTCGCGATTATTTCTAAATTTTGAGTGGGCGCTTGCCCGGTATTTTACAGTAGGTTCAAAAATGAAAGAAAACAATCTTGGGTAGCGGAGTTGCCCCGGAAATATGTCACTTCAACGATATAAGAAACCAAAACTAAAACACTAATGAGGCAGTCGACACGAAAAAGACCGTAGAAGCCTGATATGTGTAGCCGACGGCTACACATGAGTACGGCATCGTGCAACGGCGCGAGTCAGTTGCTTTGGTGCCACAAGAATCCCGCAAACTCGTGAACAAACAAGAGAGCAATCAAAACATGAGGCAATTGAGTCAATAGCACGACCGGTCAACGGATAAAAGTAAGCACTATGCAGCGGCAGAATGACGACGGCGAGGGGGATCGGTGCCACGTCCGAGTCTGCTAGCGCACACCAGCTTGGAGCACGTGGAGCGAAAGCTTGTGCTGCAGAACCCAGGGATCCTGGGTTCAATCCCCACCCTGCCAGTTTCGATCTGAATAAGCATCGTGCCGGCG
The DNA here is from genome assembly GCA_037355805.1 of Ixodes ricinus. Taxonomy (NCBI): domain Eukaryota; kingdom Metazoa; phylum Arthropoda; class Arachnida; order Ixodida; family Ixodidae; genus Ixodes; species Ixodes ricinus. Next base: position 12,781 of record JAZHYW010017906.1, read on the forward strand.
TGCAGTAGTGTATCGCTACTGCGTGACGCACGTTATAAAGACCCCAGGCTAGCGGTTCTACTGCACTGGCTAAATGTCTCATCGACAGCTGGGAGACTCGTCGCCCGTTGAGGCAGACCAAGTTCTAGGCTGTATAAACATACACACAACCCAATTTATTTTTTTTTCTGAACGACGACGGTTCGAGAAAAGGAAGAACGGCCAGGCGCAGCAGGGTCCCCCAGCCGGTCCCTTTGGGACATCAGCTGATGGGCTTCCTCTTCCCTCCCTTTCTCTCTGCTTCGGAGGGGCGTGGCTTCAGCGCTACTTTGAAGCAGCTTTTCCCATTAATCCGCACATAAAATGCCCAAACGAATGATATTCGTGATGGCTGAGGTCTAATTAAATAGGCTCGGGTGCCTTTTCTTGTATTTAAAACTGCTTCAGGGAAAATGCACCAGGGGAAAGCTTTTAATGTTTGCAATAACTCAATGAAATTTTCACGTTATAGTGATTGGCATCCTTCACATAAATCTGGTGTTGATTTTGACACAGCTTGTTTTTTCTATGTTCTGGATGGAATGCACGTGCAAAAGAAACCATGATCTTGCTTGCACGTGGGGCATGGCAACACTTAAAGAGCCTAGTAAAATTTGCTAATTCACTCTTTTTATACCACCGTACAACAAAAATAATTTGTATGAGTACTCTTAGTTCAAAAAAAAATAAAATCACAAAATTTGAACTTGAAAAGGGGTAACAAATGTTTTTTTTAGGTTGTCAGAAATACGAAAGATGTACGTTCTAATTAAACCTTAACAGTTGCATCCTTCGTGTCCTCCAGCTTACGCATTCCCAATTCAGTTGTCATGCAACAATATTAAAAACAAACATTCTTGTGCATAAACAGTGAACATGCCTCAAAACTGCAAGGAGAAAAATGCATTTGAATATTACTAGAGATGCGCAAGCAGCTACTCCTGTGCGACGGTAAAAATAACTTTTTTAAAATTGTTTTCTGGGAGAAATTGAAGCTACAAACGATTGCAGTATTTTTGTTGTTTGCGGGTTTCATGGCGCAACAGCAACGAAGGCCATACTGCGCCAGACTAAATTAACTGATAAAGCTCCTATGGTCACCTCATTACAAAAAAACGATCTTGAAAATATCTGGAACTAGATCTGGTGTATAAGGCCAGTACTAGTAATAAATGATAAAACTCGATCAAGAGGAACGAGAGGGTGGTTTCCCAGCAAAAGAGCGGGATGAAATGGAATACAAAATCTAAAAAACTCTGGAAAATGAGCACGTCGTTCAGTGTCAAATTCTGGGCAGAGCCACAAAATGTGGAGAATAGTAAGATGGTCTCCACAGTGCTCACAAACTGGTGGATCCTCCCCATAAAGGAGATATCTGTGTGTAAGAAAAGAGTGCCCAATTCGAAGCCGGCACAATACAACTTCGTGAAAGCGGTTCTTAAAGGGGCCCTGCAATCATAATTAAGCGTCTACCTTTTTTGCGGTTTCCACGTCTCTTGGGGTTCGGGCATAGCCAGCGGGCACGGTGAGAGTAACTAAATATCAGTGCGTCATATTTTAACCGGACGACGCTGAAACCTCCTCCACCGACCGGGGCGACCCGCGGTACCGAAAGCGCGCGTAATGTGACGCCTTAGGTCCTGGGCTTACTACTGGTCAGAGCCGCTAAAAGCTTCTTTTAGTCGAAATACAAAATATAAGTGGCGCGAATCGTTTCAATTATTTATAAAAGTAGTTTTTGTTCAGTATTTTAGATCTGAAAAGAAACAAATGCAGTTTATAAAGTACGGAAACAAGAAATGATCCGTCGACATACCCGCCACCAATCGGTGGAAAAGGCGGCGCATACTAGAAAGGAGTAGTGGGATCAGGCGCCGACACTGAAAGGTCCCGGATGTACGCGGCGGCGCTGCGGCCGTAGGGGCCGAAGGACCCGACCGGCTCTGAGCGTTCCCAAGGCCTTCGGTGAGCAGCTTTGTCTTGCGGTTTGGCCGTTTCGCGGTATGGCAGCGCGAAGTGGCTCCCATTCTGAACTGATCTTTACCCCGTGTTTGCTGTCGTTTGTGGCCAATGAAGTGTCATGCCGAATTTGTGTTTAATCGCGCAGCAAATGCAATGAGAGCCGCTCTAGCTGCCCGCTACATACAGCCTATTCAGAACACGCTTTAGTGGCGCCCTCTCGCGCCGTCGACACGGAGTACGGCAGCCGTGAGCGCTCGCTCAGCTCACCACCCCTCGTCTAGTTCACGGCCACTCAAGCAACCAAGGACGTCATGAAGGAGGTTATTTTTTGCTTGTTTTTGTAATTTTAATTTGCCTATAACTTTCTAAAATAAATCGAAATTCGAGAAAAGAAAAGTGTGATTAAGTTACTACGTTCAGTGCGCTCAGGTTTGGTGCAAATTAAAAATTAGTAAAAAAGCCATTGCAGGGCTTGCTAATTTATTTTGTAAAGGGACGGGACTTCCCGCGTAAGATATCGACGCAGAGAGCGCTTCGTCTGTGTGCATCTTCTCTGTCCTGTGTCTTGTTCGCGCTGTTTTACCCCGTGAACATATGCTTCACCAACTAGCCCAAATTTCAACAGTATGACACAGACATTTAACAGTAGCGAGTTTTAGAATAGCGTGCACAAAGAAATAATGTCGTTTCTATTTGCAAATTCAAAACGCGGTTTGGGTTTCGGCGCATGCGCAATATTGACGCGCTTCTTCGTTTTTCTTTTTTTTCTTTCGTACATGGCAGCGAACTTATGCCGCAGTATCTCATAGCCTTCCGCAAATTTTGACGTTCGAAATGAAAATGCCGTCTGCATTACAATTGTTTTGAATCCAGGATTGTCGATGGCGAATAGAGGTTTTGCTTCTGGTGGCTGCGCGACGCCGGGAATTTACTAAGTCAGATCTGTTCAAAAGCAAATAAATATTTGCTCATTAGTCCGTGCAAGTAGGTGCCTGGCGCTACACCGCATCCGAAACTTTCCGGGGTGTTTCCTCCTCCTGTGCCCTCTGATGCGCTTTTGACCGGATGGTATAGATCAAATGCCATGATTTAATCGGACGGGCCTGTCACTTATATCGCAAGCTGGAGTAAGCAAATGTTCAGGATAGTGCATGAATTTTCGATTTCCTAGCACCATCGATCGCGTAACGCCGCTTATCAAGGGTTTTAGCGGCGTGGTTGGTCTGTAATTATCTGGTCAGCCTCTTCAAGACATGGCTCAAACACTGAACAAAAAGAGGCCTGAACGTGTATTTACGGCGTAGACTCAATTATCTGCGTCATCACACGATGCGTTTTGAGATTAGCGAAATTCACTAAAGGTTGGGTGCTCACGAAAACTGCTGGCAGTGAGTATAGCAAACTCGCGAGTGCATCGGTTCTGGCGGAATCGGCACGATGGCTGGCGGCGGACTGCTGCCAGGATATGCTTCTTTACATTCGCGTGGCGGTTTCTTCATATATTTTAGTTTTTCAGGCAGGCAGTGCCATCGGGTACGACTCGTGGTAGACGATGGTAATCTTCCCTGTGCATCAGTGAAGACTTTGCAGCGACCGACCTATAATCAGATGGCATCAAAGGAGTTCGTTAGAAAAAGCCCGCACTTGCGGCCAGCGACACTCGCGGCCCTGAATTGCGCCCACGTACCACTGTTCCATCGGCTGTGTGCTACAGCGAAATTATCGTATCACAAAATTAAGCAAAAACAACGTAAAACAGCAACATAGCCGCGCTCACGTTGAAACCGGAACCAGCCAAATTGAAACAGCCTAATGGCGCCGGAGTGCGTCAGCGCCCTCTATCCGCCGGTGAGGCGACTACTAAAATGAAAAGGTCTGGCCTTCGAGCGGCGGCGGCGGCATCGCTGCGGCAACGGTTCCCGTAACATCTCTTCAAATATGACGAGAAGGCGCGAGAGTTCCCGCCTCGGCTCTCTCTCCCGGGCTGAGTGTACCAGTGCTGCGGAGTTGCCACTCCGGAGTTGGAATGATTCCGGAATCATTCCCGCATTTCGCGAACCCCTGAATGGAATGGGAATGGAATGGCGGCGGCGTTGGGGAATGGAATGGGAATGGAATGGGTCCAGTTGCTCTATTTTTTTTTTGTGTGTGTTTACGGTTAGCGAAATTGAGCCAGTCAGCGAGCCAGTTGCTCAGAAATGGAAATGAGCGGGCGGAAACAGCAAACACGTGAGAACTAACAGACTCATGCGCCGCGTACAGCCGCAAATAAGAAGCGTCAACAAAGGCGGGGGGGGGAGGGGTGAGGTGGCGGTGGCGCCTTTCGCGCGAACGGGCGGGCTTTACTGGCGTTACACGAAACGAGCGAAACAAGAAACCAAGCACCAAGCAAAAGAAACGAAGGCATGGAAAATACACGCGCGCACAGACTACGGTCTGGGAGCGGGGATCGACTCGCATCGCACAGCTCTGATAACTCGTTGAATCGCGCCGCCGAAAGATGATCAGTTATTGTTTTCTTATACTTAGTTCGATGAGCGTTGTTTAGCAAGCGGCCAGCCCTGCTACCTTCCACGTTCATTCGCGCGCGCTCCTTTGGTCTGAAACCTGGAGTTTCCAGCAGCATTAAAACAAAGCGAGATTCACTTCTACCTGTCTCATCTTGCGCTTTTGCTCGGACGCTCTGTTTGCTCATACTGCATTTTGTTCGTGTCAGTCTGCTTACTTGGTCTTTGTTCCGATGCTTGTTTTCTGTGTTATATGTTTGGCGACCCAAGTGGGTTAGAGGTTACAAGGCAAGTTAGGTGGATTCCCGCTCATTTCCTTTGACTTTAGTCTCTGGCCTGCTGTGTTTCACCTCGTGATGGACCGCTGCGGACGCTACGGAGTCGCCCCAAGGCAATCCAGCGCCGTGAGGGGACTACACGCACGGCGCGTTGCTGCGCCCCAGGGTCACAATGACACTCGAAGGCACTGGATTGGTTTCGATGGCTCTCGTGCTGTCTGTCGCGGTCCATTGTAAGGTTGAAGCAGACTGTCGTCACCGCTCTTGTCGCGTGACCGGAACTCACCAGACCCCCAGAAAGACAGTTTCGTGACATGGTTTATACGGTCTCTCGTGCTGCGCCGTAAGAGGTTGCAATTTGTCAAGAGGATGTGTTCTTGCCACTGTGCATGGAGTTGCTTCCGGATCGCAGCGTACTGTACCGTATTGGCGTGCAGGTATTTCAGCAGCATGCAGTAATATAGCTTATTTCGCGCCCGAACGCACGAACGGGATATTTGTATAGTCTTATCAAACAAGCACGCTGGCCGCATTGCTGTCCTAAAACACAAATTCAAAAGAGTTTGCCAAAAAAAAATGCGTGGATTTAAGTTTTGCGGTTTGTTGCGAGCTACATGGGAATCGAAAGACCGATGTTTTAAACAAGCATCGGCATGGTATCAAGGGCTTTCTCGATGTTTGCAGTACAACGTAAACAAACACTTCGTGGCATCCAGCGCTCCGCTTAGTAAAATCAAAACTTTTTTGAGGCATTTTGCATTTTTTTTTGCAATTGTCTATGCGTTTGACAATGTCAGCTTTATGGTGCTTACGCCGGTAACAGAACGTAGCTGTCAAGTGCCAATTTTACGTTTATGAATTAGAGGAATGGAATGGAACGATTCAGTCATTCCAGGAGTGGAATGAGCCCAGTGTCCATACTCCAGGAAGTTGAAAGGAATTGAATTATCGCAAACTCTAATTCCCGGGAATGGAATTGGAATGGAATGGGGGTGCCCATTCCGCAACACTGGAGTGTACTAGAGGGTAGGAGTGGGGCGAGCCCCCAGCTCCGCCCATGCTTTCAGGAGGAGCGCTCTGTGTAGAAAGCTAGCGTGGCGGCGCTGCGATCGAGGTGGCTTGGCCCTTTGGAGCGGTCGCGGCGTAGTCGGCGTAGTTTCTGGGCGTAGTGTTCTGCTCGTGGCTGCGGCGGCTGCGGCAGTAGAGGCGGATTTTCCTTCTTTTGCTGCTGAAGTTTTGATGGTACAGTCGTCTTTCTTTGTATGTCCGTACACGTCACCGATTTGTGTTCTCGTGGGCTGGAATTAGCGTCTTGGCGGCATGCCGAAAGGCAGGCACCGCCACTGTTTTGCGCCGGGTTGTCGCACCGGCTATGCGGGCATCACAGCCGAAAAGAAACTGTCTTTGTTCAGCGTGCCCAAAGATGAAGCCCGTCGGAAACTGTGGCAGAAAAGTCTTCATCGCAGTGACAAGCCCCTTGACGACAAATGTGCGGTCTGTGAGCTACACTTCGAGGATCACTACATTCTTCGTGATTATGTGCACGTTGTGGACGGCAAGGAGGTGAGGATCCCGCGCGGAGTGCCGACGCTAACAAGCGACGCAGTCCCCACAATCCTGCCAAATGCTCCGAAATACTTGAGCACAAGAGCACCACCCAAACGTGCATCTCGGAAACGGGAGGCGTCTGCGAAACTCGGAAGCCCGAGCTGCAAGAAGAGGAAAAATGAAGACCCAGATGCGAATACCCCTACGCAAGGTGAGCACGGAAGCGATGGCGATGAATCGCCGAACTACATTGATGTTGAGAAGCTGCAACACCTCAAGACTCCGTCAGCCTCTTGGTCGGTTCATCAGTTTCCTATTTTTGAAGGCGCCGTGTACGCCCTTTCTGATCTTGAAGCCGGGACTGGCACAGTCACCTCGGAGAGGACGGTTCTCTTCGGTGTCAGCACGACGCAAGAGGTCACATTCAAGACATTTTTGATTGGGAAAATGGTTGCTGAAGGAGCTGTCATGACTGTCCCAGAAGCGGAACGGGTTCTTCTTCGTGCCTCTGAATTCCTCAAATGCCCGGGCGCAATGTGCTCTTCTGCAATGCTGAAAGAAGATCTGACAAACAAGCTACTAAGCAATATAACAGTCGTTCAGTCCGACTTCCACAACAAGAGATGTGTAGGAATGACAGCTACCAGAGGTAAGCTTGAAAACAAATTATACTCACAAGCTTTTAATTATTAACACGTACTGCAATTCTGTGTTTTCGAAGAAAATGACAGAAGTCTTTTTCTGTCATTCTCGAAAGAGAAAGAATGCAGGCCGGCACGTGCTTCAGCGACCACATAAATCAGGACTAGTAATTAGTCGAGAGGAGCTGAGACAACAGTTTGTATGACTTTTTTAGGGCCAAGGCTAGTGGAGAAGCAGAATGCAATTTGGGAAATGGAGCACCCTAGCTGTGCCCATTTTTTTATTGGTAGAATAATGATTACTTTTAACCCATGTTTGAATTTTCAGAGAGTTTATGTATGAGATCACTTTTTAACAAAACAATACTTTACCTACTTTTCAGGAACACCGTGCCTACCCTGTCGATACCTACGCAAGGCCTTGCTCACGAGGGTTTCTCGACTAAAGCATCAACATCACAGACAAGTTGCATCAGCTGCCCAGAAGCTCAGGTCAGCCTTGCAGAAGCATAGGCGATTGTCCAGAAAGGTACTAAGCTTAAAGGGACAAATTGAAAGCATGAAAGCTCGAAATGCTGCTATGAAAGAAGAAACCTTGATGGAGAAAATTGCAACGCTACCTCAAAAGCAGCAGGAAAGTGTGCGGCACTGCTTCGCAGCATCAAGGAGAAAAAGCACCAGGGGCATGCATTTCACGAATGAATGGGTGTTGGAGTGTATTCTGATGAAGATGAAAAGTCCGAAGCTGTATAGACACATAAGAACGCACGGCATTCTTGTTCTCCCAAGCAACACAACTTTGAAGAAATACACTTCGGGATACAAGAGCGGCTTCGGATTCAGCAAGAAAATTCTGGAAACCCTAAAGGAGAAAACAAGCACAATGAAAACATTCAGGTGTCATGGAGGTATTTTAATTGATGAAATTAAACTATCCGAACATCTGTCCATTGAAAAGTCCGGGAAACTGCAAGGATTCGTGGATTTGGGTCCTTTCACGCAGCCTAAAGATGCAAACCTTCCATGCGACCATGGGATGGTTGTGATGTTTGTGCCTTTCGCTGGCAAATTCTCGCAGATCTTGGGAGTGTTTGCTGCACATGGAAATGTTAAGGGCGAGCTTCTCTCTAAAATACTGGTCGAGGCCACAATCCTAGCTGAGCAGGCGGGACTCTTTGTGGACTTTGTGACCTGTGACGGTGCCTCATGGAACAGGAAGATGTGGACACTAATGGGCATTCAGGGAACTGCAACCAAGGTCACCTGCAAGGTGGAGCATCCAGTTGACCCGAAGAGGTTCCTTCACTTCCTCTCGGATTTCCCCATCTAGTGAAGTGCCTCCGGAACTCTCTACTGAAAGGCGGCTTCAACACACCAAGTGGACGGGTACGGCTTTTTGCCTTAGGCTACTTGAAATTGCATATGATCTGAAATGACTTATGATATTTTTAATGTTGCAGGTATCCACATATTATGTTCGTGAAGCCTTCAATCACGACAAGGACAACATCACCTTGAAGGCAATGCCAGGGCTGACCGCTAGCCACCTTGACCCAAACGGTTTCGAGAAGATGAGGGTTTCCCTTGCATTCCAGCTTTTAGGGGACCGTGTACTGCGAGGTCTGCACCACTACAAGGACATCATCGAGTCAAGCTATGGCAAGGGAGCATTAGACGGCACAGAGTTATTTTTCAGGTTAGTGTTAACTGTCTGCGCATGTGACAGCAAAGGATATTTGGCATTTCATGCATGTCTTATCAATTAAGACATCTCATTCAACTATGTGTCATTAAGTTGATTGACGTCATTCACTAAATATTTTTACCAAGGTTTTTAATCGTTGCAGTGCTTTTGAAAAGCATTGTCTTCTTAAAAACTTTAATAAACTTAACGCTTTTACAAATAGTTTGATGCAGCTATCAAGTAAAAAAAGAATAAAGGAAACTACTGAAACCTTATTAATTGAGGTGGCGTACAACGAAACGGCATCAATGAAACAGCGTTCAATAAACGGGCATTAGATGAAACTGCTCCTAAGTGTCATTAAATGAAATGTACGGAGACAAATAGCCAGAAGGCATAATCATTAGGTATATCAAATATTTTAACTTTACCTTTCAGTAGCTGATAGCAGTTATAGTTTTTGCTACCCTAGTGAAATGTTTAATTATTGTTTCGTTATAGAATGATGAACGAGCTGATCAAGCTCATGACTTCCCGCTTCAAGTCGGGAGCACTGTGGCCTAACTCGACAGGTCCTGCCTCGTTGACAAGCTTCCTCGAGTATTTAACCAAGTGGGAGCAAAACACCAAGAACGGTGTTGGATTCATCAGCAAATCCACTGCTACTGGTTTCAGAGTCACCCTGACTAGTGTGTTAGCTTTGCTGGAGTATGTAACCAAAGAACTTGGTTACCGGTACTTGATGACTTGTCGCCTAAGTCAGGACCCCATTGAGAACCTATTTGGGATTGTTCGGCAGTCCTCTGGCTGCAATGACCACCCAACACCGGAGCAGTTCTTGATAACTGTAAACTGCCTAAGCTTTTACAGTCTGGCTAAGCCAGTGCAAGGCGCTAGTGTTGAACCGTTGGTGCTGACAGCGCTCCTTGACACCAGAGACGCGTGCTCAGCTCAGTCCACAAGCCTGCAGCAAACTGTTGACACATACATTTCTCGAGGGGACATTGATGGTTTAATGAGTGCCGCCTGCCAAGATGGCGATTCCTTCTTTGACGAGCATTCCAGCCTCGTAAAAAAAGAGTGATGCACGCCTAGTCTACCACATGGCTGGCTACGTTGCCAGAAAATGTGTGGGAAAGTCCGGATGCAACACATGTCGTGTACTGTTACTAGTTCCAGCCTCTGAAGGCAAAACAGACATGTATTCTGGCTTTACAGGATTCTGTGACAGAGGTGGATTAATGTATCCCTCAAAGGAGCTTTTTGACTTCATAAACTACTTGGAGGGCATTTTCACTGATTGCTTTAGCACAAGTCGACTACATGCAAACAGTATCCTGGATGTACTGGCACTGGTTTGGGTTAAAGAAAAAACACTCGGCTGCATTGAGCACGAAGCGGACGTTAAGTCTAGCATTGTAAAGTTCTATGTTGTCACACGCCTCCACTTTCTGATCAAAGGTATCAATAAGTCCAAAGAAGAAAGGCGAAAAATGGTACAGCACCTGAAGGCACGTAGGTGCACATGATGTGGTGTATGAATGATGAAGTCTTTCAGGCGGCGCCATAGTTCCGCTGAGATGCATGGTTTAGTCTCCTACCTTGTAGTGCATTTGTTTTCGTGCATGTCACTTCCATGCAAGTTTTTTGGTGTTTCTTTAGTGTATTGGCTTCTGCGTTCATTACCAGAACGCTTGACATGTATTTTGAGTCTTCTGTCTTGCAGTGTATATGTTTAAATATTTTGAGTGCAATCGATGTCTGCTTTGTCTTTTTCATTATTGTATTTAATCCCTTCTCAATGAATAAATATATTTTGAAGTGCTGGGCCTCAACTATTGGTCATCATATTTAGTGAAAGAGTTGCATGTCATTCTAGTATTTTTGTTTACAGTTCAGTTGAGAGGTGTACATAAAAAGACCGGCAACAGCTCTATCTGCGCTGCGCATAAGTTTTACAACGCTAGAAACATAAAAAATAGACATGCACGGCAGTTGACGGCAGACTTGTTCAAGCAGCGCTCGATTACTCGTCGTTCTAGTCGGGCAGAAGTATTTTACATAAGCAGCTTTGTAGAGGCTGCAAACACAAACTCCAGACCATGGTATTTCCACGGCCAATTGCGGATCTAAATAAACAGAGCCTCAACTAACTTCTGCGGTTGAACGATACCAGGCGGAATATGCGGTAGCGGGCTGCAGAGCCTTTCCGCGTACTTGCGCACGGCTTCGCACCAAGCCTCTTCCTACTGATTGAAAGCGCGACAGGACAACGGACAGAGAAGGAGACACAGACACAGCACTGTGTCTGTGTCTCCTTCTCTGTCCGCTATCCTGTCGCGCTTTTAATCAGTATGAATCACCAACTTGCCCAACTTTCTATTCTCGCAAGCCACTTCGTTCGTAGCGCCCTCTATTTCATCCACACGAGTCGCTTCTGAAAAACCGCTGCGGTCGTCGCACTCATACCCCTCTGCTACACTCAACGTTACTAGAACTCTCAGTTGGGAAACTCGCCGTTGAAACCTGGGCCGCCGGCGTCCACCGAGACCGAGCTAAATAGGATAACAGCGCCACTCTGTATCATTTGTCTTAACTGTGGTCGCCTTGAGCTTTTAGAAAGCATGTTTTTGCGTAAAAAATAACAAAAAACTCTTTGTAGTAACGTTTATTGGAGTTAAGTACAAAATGGAGGGCGCGTGTTGTTTTCTAAAATCTTTAGTTCGCAAGGTTGTACAGTATAATTAATATTGCATTTATACAACCGTGCCTAAGCGGGGATTTCAGGTAGCGCGTACTGAGTTAGGCGCATATTAACCGCGGTAGCAATCCGCGGCGCGTCCGCTTGGGAGTCGGGGGCGGTACCTTGAAGCTCCTTCCACAGTATCTGTTCTGGCCCCAAAATGGCCGATTACAACGAAAATGGAAGTCACGTGCAGTTCCTGGACTGGCCGCTGCGGGAGAAATGGCGGCGTTGGGATCGCCATTAGCTCGGTTCTCGTGGACGGATCGGTGCCACTTTTCAGAGCAGCCTCTATGGCAGTTTCCCAACTGAGTGGTTCTAGTAACGTTGGCTACACTCAACGTTACTAGAACTCTGAGTTGGGAAACTCACCGATGAAACCTGGGCCGCTGGCGTCCACCGAGACCGAGCTAAATGCGACAGCAGCGCCACTCTGTATCATTTGTCTTAACTGTGGTCGCCTTGAGCTTTTAGAAAGCATGTCTTGCGTAAAAACGAACGAAAAATCTCTTTTTGTGGTAACTTTTATTGGAGTTTAGTACAAAATTGAGGGCGCGCGTTGTTTTCAAAAATCTTTAGTTCGCCAGGTTTTGCAGTATAATTAATATTGTTTTTATACAACCGTGCCTCAGCGGGGATTTCAGGTAGCGCGTACTGAGTTAGGCGCATATTAACCACGGTAGTAATACGCGGCGCGTCCGCTTGGGAGTCGGTTCTGGCCCCAAATGGTCTGTTACAACGAAAATGGAAGTAACGTGCAGTTCCTGGACTGGCCGCTGCGGGAGAAATGGCGGCGTTGGGATCGCCATTAGCTCTGTTCTCGTGGACGGATCGGTGCCACTTTTTCAGAGCAGTCTGTATGGCAGTTTCCCAACTGAGTGGTTCTAGTAACGTTGGCTACACTCTAGCAACGTGGTGGCGGCCATATTAAAACCGCTTACGTTGCCAGCATAGGTTTTGCAGCGAAGAAGTGGCAGCCATATATGGCGGACTGAGTTTTACTTTCTTTTTTTTTCGTTTTGGAAATAAAATGTATTGTTGTGTTACATAGGTCCTCCTGCGTACAGACAAGGAAGTTTAATTATATTTGTCTTGTTTACTTGGTTTGAAACCCTAAAAACGGGTTTTTGACGACTTATTGCATCCATCATTTTGGAGTACGCAAGTCAGTTATCTCGCTGCTCTGGTTTCGGTTACAAAAGCAAGGCAAAACACTTGTAATTCCCGCCCTCAGTACACGTTGGACATCTTCCACACATTGACACCGGATAACTTTATGAACGAGGATTTACATTTACTTCAGAGGTCACTCTCGCCGCTTCCTCACCGTCGAGCAGCCGGATCAGCTGGCGGCAAGCCGCGGATGAAGGGCTTGGGCATCTAGCAGCGTAGAGCCACTACAACAGCCCAAGTGCACTCAGTGCTGATGCGGGCGATGCGGGCTCCTGTCAACCGGTAGCCCAGCACAAACCGTGCACGTTCCAGCTCTTTGTCATGACACGGTGTTGCAGAAAGCAGGGTAAAATACAACTACACGGACCACCGAATCAAACGCACTGTTACCGTAAATCTTGGCTTGTGATTGCGCCTTTGTAGATCATCTTATTTGTTTCGCTGGAGAGATGCAAACGACGGGCGTAACAAAATCGTTTGCATATTCCGCATACCTCGCAAAAGCACTTACCCAATCACCTACCAAAAGCGCGAAACACGGAGTCCCCACCTTCCTGACTTACCAGTTTTTTTACCGTGCCAGTAGGTATGTCTACTGAAACTTGAGGGAAGTTCCAGAGAGAATAGAGACAAAGTTGGGAAAGCTTGCTTGCTCTCCCCAATTTCTCAACACTCAAGTGATTGTGCCATAATGGATTCACCAAGACCACTTCCCAAAATAAAGAAACACTATGTTCACTACGTAAAAATGGTCTCAGTTTATGCATCTGTGGACAGGTAGGAAATGTTGCCCTAATTTATTCACACCGCATTATGAGCGCAACAAACTCATAGGATATTTACAGGAAAATATCGGTGGTGGCTTAAGTTTCACTGAAATTCTGTATTACTGGTCGTTTGCAGGACCGAATAATCTACTCGAGCGGTGTGCGTCGCTGTGCAAACGCATTCCAACAACACGAAGCATAAAAACGGCAGATTTAGGACAACAATCCGGAGTCCACTGTTCAACTAAAACGACGTAATTTTGTTGAAAACGCCCGCAGCTTTCTACTCATGGTATGCGTCGGGAATCTTCCAAAATATGAAACGGAACGAAGGAAGATTTACTTTTAAAAACGCTCGCTGCGTCCTCCCGTACCAGCTGGTCCACATCAGCTGAAGACGGCGGGACTGAAGCCGTTGAACCTCATCCCCACGACAGCCAATTTGCAGCTCCGTGTTAGTGTGAGCTTCTACCTCCGAGCACCGTAGCACACACCACGAACGTTTCAGCTCTTTGTCGCATCGCCGTGTTTCACCAAACAGAACGAGATCGCCGAAGTCAACGCAGCGCTCTCGTGAACCTTGGCTTGTGGTTGCGCACTCGTCGACCCTGTGACTCCCTTCGCTTTCAAAGCACACACGACGATTACGAATGATACTTTCCGTCTTCCGGGAACATCGCAGGGGCACTTCTCCGGTCACGCTCTCTTCACTACATGTGCTCGCAAACCGCGGAGTTTGTCGCGTCCCGTCAAAACAAAACAACACCGGCGCCATGTTGAACGTGTGTTGTTGCTAGATTTTCTCCGACCGAACAAAAACAACGAAAGGCAACCTGCTCTAGCTTTTAGCGTACATCGGCGTTGCGCCGTGGCCAGATTTTCTCCGTCAGCTCTAACTTAGAGATGACCTACTGATGCAGCAACACTGGTATCAAATTTTAATATAGCGGACCCCACGGAGCGCCGTAAATTCTGAGGAGGGTACGTGGGAAGCGGCGGCACCTTCCCCCCCCCCCCCCCCTCTCGACCGCGAATAGCCGCCAGGAGCCGGACGGGGATGGCCCGACCCGGATGAGACTCTGCTCCTTTCAACATTTTGTTCGTGCTGCGCCAGCACGTGGTCACGCGGTCGCAAGCGGATGAGTTCCCGCTGCTCACTGATGACTCTAGAGAGAGAGCTTCACAGGAACCCCGCGCGACCCTCATTGACGTCACAGCGCACGTGACTCGGAAAATGGTGAAGGAGTTGAAAGGTGCCGAAAACCTCAATCTTTGTCCGTTTTGAAAATAAAAACTAGGAAATGCAGGCAAGTGCGGTTTTTTCGTTCTGCACCTCAGAAAGGTCGAGACACCAACTCCCAAATTATTTAGACAAAGCACTTAAATTGTGGCACAGCTCCTTTAAGTGTAAACGTTTACCAGCTAGCCTGCGCCACAACCATTATTTCTGTCTTTCAAGTTTCCGCGCACCTCGGTGGCGTCAAAGATGGTTTGGCACTTTCTGTGCTTTCTTTTATCTGATCTTTAAACTAAAGTGTTCTGCCTCTGTTCCTCTTCGATCCTCGTCAAGCAGGCGCTCGCTCTTGAATTTCGCCCCGGGCTTGCAATACGTACGTAAGCAGGCGACGCGTCTGTAGCGAGTCTCGATATATTGTTAGTCCACTCCTCTGCTCAGGCATTCCAAAACACTTTTAAAAACGGTGCAGTCGAAGACGAAGTTCAGTGAACTTTGATGAGCAGCGTCGCGTCAGTGCCGCGTCAAGGATTGTTCAAACACCTGGCACATCCGAAAGTTCCCCTCTACACAAGCTTCCAAAGAATAAAGCGGAGAAGAAGGCATGGCTGGAGACGATCCCTGCAGGACAGCTGCTCGGTGCATTCAACGCGATCTTATCAGTCTGTGTTGTCAATGCGCCAAAAATCTGAAGCAGGCGAAAGTACCGACGATTCGGCGACGTCCTCATCGGGATCTTCTGGCTCTCAATTAGGCGTCTCGTACGGTTCCCGACCCAACTTCTGCGAACGTTCAACTAATTCCTTCTCGGAGTCCGAAAGGTCGCCGGGTACCGAAAAAGACTCCTGATCTTTCGAGCCGTCGCTAATGGCCGCCATGGCTTGCGGCACAAACATCACGCGTCTCTACTTTGAGGGATCAAAGCAAAGATGGCAAATAGAAGACAACGTCGACGCGTTGCCGTAACGACGGAGCCACTTCCGGGAGTATGATTTTGACATTTCGAAACCAGCGTCGTCGTGCGCAAGCTATGCTTATACGAAATACGTTTCATGTTCGCCATTAATAAAAGCTATAAAATTCGACTTTAGCAACCTCTATATTTTTGCATATTCGACCATCCACGAAGTCGCGGCACGTAATCAAAAATATGATTTGAATAGGTGTCTGGTATGAAAGGGGAAGCGCTTTTTCAAAATGCGCATTCGTGTGCAAATGTGTTTTTTTTCCGTGTTCGAGATTTGTTTGTTACGTGACACCATTCTTGGGCGTTTAAGGCAGTAGAAATCGCAAATTGCCCCGCAATTTTGTTGCAGAGATTGCAAATTACTTTCAAGATGTAAATAAATTACATAACTAATTACTTTTTGAAAATTGCAAATTACGAAAGACTAAAAGTAGTGATATTACCTTACAATGACTTACTTTAAAAGGGCAATGAAATTACTTTGACATTACTTTTCAATAAGTTCAGGCAGTAATTCAATCTCATTTTATGTACAGTATAGGTACCAAAATTCACATTTTCATGATTACACCGCAACAAACTTATGCGCCTTAAAGTGAACCGTATTTAACAGTCGTTTTGCTAGCGCACAAGAGTGTTAAACATGATGAATAGCTTCTTTAGATGTGTCTCAAAGACAGTCGTCTAGTTCATTCATTGGCGAAGGTCCTTAGATAAAGGGTAATATGTTTCCGTCTTCCTGATCTAGAAGTTATAGTCCGTGTCAGTATGTTTAATGGGCCATGGGAGATCGTTCTTACAAGAAGTCGTCACGTGAAACGTTTCCCTTCCACCTCGGACGCAATCTAATCCTACTTTCCCAAGAGCACTCCTTGAGACCCGAAGGAAAATCCATCAATGTAACCCTGTTTGGCAGTCAATGTTTTCTAGTGGACCGCTGACTGTGCCTGACTGTACGTGAAGCATGTCTGATTGGCCAACAAGTTACTCTGACCGACAGTCAAACTCCGGTCAGACCCCGCTTGTCGGCTTTCTGATGGTTTCCTGGTGGCAGTCGGCCGCCGCGAAATGCCGTCAAGATTTCTTGGTGGCGATTCTGATTGTACATCGATTGTCTCTGATTGTACGTCAAAAAGCTTTGACGGGCAGACAGACCTTCGGTCAAAGGACGTAAAGTTCGCTCGGATACCACTATTTCGACAAATCTATGAATACGAAAAATAATCTATGCGCGAGAAAGCGATTTCGGGATGTGAAACCATAAAACCGCTGATGTTAGAGATATGACACGCAACCGACCGACAACCCTGATCAGGAGAACGCCGAACACGCCACTTTCGCTTCGCCCATAGAGGCTTCGCCGAGCTTCCGTGAACGATCGCTCTCGACTCGTTTTGTTTACCCGCTTGCTCCAACCTGTTGATCCTGCCCGGGCTCTACAATGTCTTATGTTTTAGTAGAATTTCTACTCGACAAGACCCAGCCTGTCGTGAGTTCCGACGATGTAAGGGTCTTCAGCGGTGTAGTTGAAGACGACAAGGTGTACCAGGTCTACTGGGCCGGAGACGCGCGAGCAAAAGGATCGTTCTACGACGCGAAAGTACTCTACATGGCAGGTGAGTAGAACTGAAGTACGGCGATTGATGTACGAGTGCTTTGCATAACATGCTGAAGGCTTAACTGCATATGCCGCCGAAGCATTCTTTAGAGCGATGCGCTCATTGTCGGAATCTCGCGCTGTAATACTAAAATGCTCCTGACTCGGTCCGAGAGGTTTGGGCTAGAAAGTTTATACCTTTCTATATGTCATGGGCTATCGGCCTTACCGCTGTGTCGCACCTCATTATTATTGTTTCATGAAGGGTGCAGACAAAAAGCATCCGCGAGCGTAGTTCAGGGCCGGCTTGCTAGAACAGCGTCTCAGCTGAGTCTGGGTGAAAGAAAGCACTGCAAAGGCTGGGGCGCGCGAGCGCCCCAGCCTTTGCAGTGCTTTCACTGCAACTTGAGTCAACTTGAGTCCCGCTCAGCTCGTGCCTGGCTTTGGCAGTGCTTTCTTTCACCCAGTCTCAGCTGAGACGCTGGTGCTAGCAAGCCGGCCCTGATTGTCTGCTGGTCGCGTTCGTCGGTGGAAGCCAGGGCTGTCTGTCGTAGCATGCATGCTTGCTCTCTAGCTTCAACGGAGTCGCATAGGTTTTGTGAATTAAAGTGTATACGGTCGTCCCGAAAGGTTCAGACATCGAGGGCGTTTCTTTGAAGAGTAAAGCTATACGCAGTCCGGAGCAGAGTGTCGAACCGAAATTTTTATCGGTTCGGTTCCGGTTCGGGTTCACGGATTTCGGTTCAGCTCCGGTTCAGTTCCGGGGAGCGAAAAATAACGGTTCGAACCGGTTTGAACCGGTTCGAACCGGTTTGAACCGCTAAACTGAGAATATGTTTTCCGCGTTCCTTTGGCAATAGGCACTTTTTCTAGAGTGAAACGAGTAACTATAAAGCTTTTTATCATTTGTTGAATCCCCTTTTTTTCAGGTACCAAAATTGAATTGAGTTGTTTAATTTCGATGAAACAGTAAAGGAAAAGCTAGATTAACATATATGACTCAACATCTATTTCTTTTTACCCCAGTCGCACATATTTTACCTGAATCTAAAGGTTATCAGTCTGGTGGGTCGTCTAAATTGCGCGTGATTAGTAAACCTTTGCGTCGCAATATTAAAAGTCGAGTCCTACTGTGCTCTTTTACTTAGAAATTAGTTAGTGCATACAGTCATGAAATGGGCACGTTTTCGTCCTATATATTCTGAAATCTAGATAATAAAATACGTTTCACAATATAAATGATGACGATGCAACCGAGCTTAAAGCAATAATATTTTCAAAATGTCAGGAGAGTTTCAGGACAAACCATTTCAATCTACCTTTTATAGAAACTCTGAGCGGCAAGCACAACGCTTGCTTTCCTGATCAATATTGTTTACACTCAGCTCCGTGATGCAGGCGAATAAGAATGCAGAAAAGAGTGACCTTAGTATTCAGTGCGAATATGACCTAAAATAGAGCGCATTGAAGTGCACCTTTTCGACATAGCTTTGCGTTTGATGTTTGTTCTTGACAAGATGCCGGTCAATTCAATTTGTAAATAAGCCTCACCCTTGTTAATTGGTGATTTGTTGTTAAATACAACAAAGTGGGATTTCATAGTCAACTCGACATTAAAGCTACTTAATTCGTCACTTTCTGACGGTCTGCGTGCGCAGTCGTCATAGTTCTGCCACGCGCCACTGTGTATGTACTTTGTTTTCATCCAGCCCACAGACACATAAAATTGTTCATCATCAAATAAAATAACAAACAGACTTCTATATGTTTGAGAAGTTGAATATGCGTCAGGAACACAAGTTATTTAAATCAGATTCAAAATGAAAAAAAAATGCATAAGTTTCTCCCAAATCACTTATGCACGTGCCTCTCGAGGATAAAAACGCCGGAAAAGATTTGCAGAGCATATATCAGATAATTTGTAGGTGCATTAACTTATGATATACCTCTTTATGGTGATAGGCCCTTTATTTATGTTGTCAAGTGTTCAGGTAGTAAGAAAATATTTGTTAGTGTCATCAATAAATTTTACTGTATGAAGTTCTTAGATTCTAATTCTTTTTTTCACCCTCGCAACATGGTTTCCGGAAATCCCTGTCATGTGAAACACAACTTCTAACTTTCACTAATGATCTCTTTTCCGTCCTTGACCGTGGATCTCGGGTTGACTGCGTCTTTCTCGACTTTTGCAAAGCCTTTAATGAAGTATCTCACCAACTACTGTTTCTTAAGCTTGACAAACTGAATATTGATCCGAACGTCTTGTGCTGGATTAAATGTTTCCTAACTAATCGATCACAGTTTGTTACTACCAATGAGGCAAATTCTTGCCTTAGTGCCGTCACCTCCGGTGTTCCCCAAGGGTCCGTTTTGGGACCCCTTCTGTTTCTTATTTATATTATTGACTTACCAATGTGTGTATCATCCCCTATTAGCTTTTTCGCAGATGATTGTGTAATATATCGTGAAATTACTATACTTCGTTTCACCTTCCGTCCAGACGCAGCCGATGTTACGAGATTATATGACGAATCAGTCAGCGTCAAAAGAGGGCACCATCATAGTGCTCGTGATATTTCTGTCCGTGTTCTATCATCACTGAACCAATCATAAACAAAGAAGGCACAGTGACTTGCACTTTTGACGCTGCTTGATTGGTCCCGTTTTCTCGTAGCATCCGCTGCGTCTGGACGGAAGGTGAAAGCGAAGTATAACGCACCCAACGCGGCACTTCTTCAAGCTGATTTATGCGCGGTATCGGAATGGTGCAACTTATTTCAAATGACTCTGAAAACTAACAAATGTAAAACTATGAGGGTGTCTCGTCGTAACACATCACCATCACCATACTCAATGTGTAATATTCAGCTGGCATCTGTAACCTCTTTCAAGTACCTCGGTGTTCACGTCACTTCTAACCTATCATGGAAAACTCCTTCTGATCATATAATCCCTAACGCTAATTCAATGCTCGGATATTTAAAAAGAAACTTTTCCTTAACCCCTATGTCTCTAAAACTTCTCCTGTATAAGACTTTAATATGCTCAAAGTTGGAATATGCCGCAGCAATCTGGGACCCAGGTTACTCAACGCTTGTAACAACATCGAAGCCCTGCAAAATCGCTCCGCACGATTCATAGTCTGCAACTATCATCGCACCGCAAGTGTCTCATCTATGAAAACCACCCTAGCCCTTCCTCTTCTTTCCTCACGTCGGAATATATTTCATCTAAGCCTCTTCCACAAAATATATCATTCCAAGGCTTCACTGAAAAATAAATTATTCATTAGCCCCTCCTTCATTTCTCCCCGCATTGATCACAAACTTAAAGTTGGCATACCTCATTGCGAAACTTCAGCTTACATAAACTCTTTCATCCCTAGAACGTCATCTGAATGGAACCACCTTCCCGCATCATTAGTAACTATTCCATCAATAGATTTATTTAGAAAAGCTCTAACTACACACTTTTGCTAGGATTATGCCGAACTAACATTTATAACCAAGTTGCCTTGTTGTTTGAATTTTATGCAGAGCCAATATTTTATGTCCACCCCTCTGTAATGCCCCTGGGCCCTGAGGGTATTCAAATAAATAAATAAATAAATAAATAACCGCTTCAGACCGACATGGGAGGACGAAACTCAAAAATACGCCATCTGTTGAGTCTGCGGAACGTGCTTATTTGTTCGCTGTTTGGCAGTGTGAAACACCAGGTCGCGGGGTATGCCAAGAAGAACTGTGTGCTCACGTTATAGATCTGAAGGCAAATGCACGAAATGTGTAGAGAGAGATAATACATTATATTCTTCTGGATAACGCCATCCACGACGCCTTACTGCAAAAAGAGCTATATAGGGATGCATGTTTTAAATGTAAAGACGTTTAACGGAACTCCATCTGGTTGGGTCAAAAAGTTGAGAAATGCAGACCTTCACCAACCAAGTCCTAAATATTTAGTGGCCCGACGTTTCAACAGGTCGGGCTGAATAGGTCAACAGCCACTTAACCGTCGGCGTGTGTCCACGGACTAGGGCACTTGAAGAAGCAAAAGTGAGTCAAGCAAACGACACACCGTAGATAGAAAAGAAGCTGCTGCTCTCCACGTGCAAATAGTCCCCCTTGATAAAAAAAAATCGGTTTTGAAACGTCAGACTTTTTACTGTTCAGGACTTGGTTGGTTATGGTGCGTATTTCTCTAGTAGAGATGCGTGTAATGACGTTCCTAATTACACATAAATATCGCAAAAAACAGACAATACATTTCTAATTTAAATCACATTAGGACATCCGATTGCACGAGCTCGAAACTTCGCAGAATACTGTCTTGGAAGGCTGAAATAATATTTGGTTTTACGGGCACTTGTTTTGTGGCCTGATTTTACAACTCCGTGTTTTATCAGTCATGTGCGCTCTAACATTTTATGAGGCTGCAGCATATCATCGCGAGACTGCTATATATACTGCACAACTTTACAATTTTGACATCCCCTTGGACTTCCCCTATTTGGACACCGTAAAGGGACGAAGAAAACCAAATGCTACTTTGAACGGCGTGCCTATCAATGTCAAACATGAGCGTTCAGTGACGACATTGGTCTAGAACGTCGGATAATGATGACATAGAATTCTGGAGGTAGAACTGGCTAAATAGGCGCAAAGTACCCCTTCTGATCCTTTCAAGCACGTGACTCTCACTTATATATTTGCTTAGAATACCTGTAAATTGGTGAGGCGCTCATATCATCATAACTGGATATTAATTTCCAACACTTAGGAAGATCGCACATGGTTGTTTCACTCTTGCGTTTAGGTTCTCTATTGTCTCGGACCAATAACGTCTTCAACAAAAAAAAAATGCGATCAAAATTTTGAACCTCTTCCAGCTATTATGTTCAAAATACGCAAGATTTCTTGTTCATTTTATGTTTAATGTGTTGCTTGAGTCCCAGCCGCTAATTCGAGCGAAAGGAATGCAAATTAAAAAAAAATGGCCAGAAACGCTTTGCATGGCCCCTTCAAGTCCAGATGCAGTTTATTCTACAAGCAAACACTAAGATTTTGGCTAGGTACAAAGATAAAGTGTCGCGAGAATTACAGGAGGCACATGAAATTAGGACCAGGGAGAAGAAATCTATGTGACACGTCCCTATCTTTATCTACAAATGAGTTTTAACTTTTTGAAGCGCGGGCTGAGCAGATAGGGTAAACAGGGTTTTTGTGGCTATATAACGTGTGAAGTTTCAATAAACTGCAGTTGAGAGTGCGCCTTGTCCTGTTTCCCTTCGTCTGTGTCTCTGTATTTTTTCGGCGCTTTTTGTTTGCAATGAACCAACTGGCCCAAATCTCCACTTTAATATGCTACAAGCACGAGCCTTTGGTCCCGACCACTTGCACTGCAGGAGCGCGCGTGCTTGGATGCTGAAAGCCCGGAGCTCGCTTTTTAGTTTCTGATACGCTCACACTTAAAGTGAAACGGAGTATTGTGTTGAGAACATCAGATTTCAACAGAAAACTTAACTGTTTAACATGGTTTGCACGTGACATCATCGCACTATATGTTAGTGGTCAGAGATTTCTTTTTGCTGAGAAAATCAAGCCCGAGGTGCAAAATGCACACTGCAGAAGGTTCGCGCTCAATGCAACTGATGAATTCAGAAAGCAAAAAAATATTTTGTCTTGATGCAGCGTCGTGAGGAACGGCGCGAGCGTCTGGCACCCCGAAAACGCGCTTTCTGGCAGAAGTGATTTCACAAACGAAGTAATTTTGCAGAATCACGCTGTCTGCTCTGTGCCGAAGATGCGGAGCAGAGGAACCTTTACAACACAGTGGGTTTTTAACCCCTCCCCCCCCCCTTTTCTTCATTTGACGATGCACCTCCAGAGAATACTTTTTATTTCTAAGGGACTCCCTCCTTTGTTTGGGGGTGCCAGTTCGACAATTATATTTCTGTCATTTGTTAGCACCAATTATTCATTTCTTTTATTTTGCATCCCAAAACTGTGAAGTTTAAACAAAACTGCGAGAATTTAAGCGGCTGCCGACTTTCGACTGTCCCTCAAAGGCCACTAGAATCTTTCTTTTCAGGTATCCCTGCCGTACACACTGTTCTATCTATCATCAGATTAATGAGCTATATTCAGTCTTTTCAATGCTTCTATTCTCGTGGACCACTTTCTCAGACAGTTCAGCAACAACGAAAACATCTTTGAGTGCCTCAATGATGTGTACATGTAAAATAGTTCATGCAACGATTTTTGCACTTTCAGTAAATATCGCTAAGAGGTAATCCGTGACGTTGATAGCTGGCAAAAAACACCCATTAGTTTTCTCTCTGCTCAACGGCAGACGCAGAAAAAAATAAAGGAAAGAAACAGCTTTGCCCTCCTCAACTCGCTATTAGAACAGGCGGCAATGTGATCTGACGCTAATTGTATACCGCCAGTGTTCATCATAGTCATGCGCTGGGATTTGCAAAGAATAAAGCACCGGTTGAGATCTAGGCTTTATTAGAGTTCGGCTATTCTCACCTTCGATTGAACACGAGCCAACACGAATGTTCGGCGATGCTGATTGCCAAGAACCCGAGCACTCGGCTCAGGCTCATGACAACCAAGTACGTCACGGTGTCGCATGACTCGTGATGAAAAGTCGTGATGGCTAATGCCCCTGAATAGAAAAG
Organism: Ixodes ricinus; assembly: GCA_037355805.1. Taxonomy (NCBI): domain Eukaryota; kingdom Metazoa; phylum Arthropoda; class Arachnida; order Ixodida; family Ixodidae; genus Ixodes; species Ixodes ricinus. The sequence continues at coordinate 36,585 of JAZHYW010017906.1, forward strand.
GCAGCGACATCTTCTCCCTCCTCCTCTCACGCAAACACCTTTTATTTTTATGTGTTGCTTTTTTACGCCCTCGCGTCGACGGTAGCGCCGCCTGGTTTGGCCCAAGATAGCAGGCGTAATTCTTCAAAGGATGTTGCTACTTTTCTGTGTAAATGGGCTTTAGTGATATCATGTGACGTCACGGTGTCAACAACGCTAATACATCTATATTCCGTTGCAACTCAAGAAGGTAGGGCGAGGGAGAAGAAGGCCGGATTGGAAGAAGCAGACGAAACGTTAGAGAAGAGAGGGGGAAATTGACGTTCTGAATTTAACTCGACTTGGACGCGGTGAGTAACGCGACTACGCCACGGGGCCACGTGACGTGACATTATTTGACAGCATGTCTTGAAACCATGACGTCACGTGACCACGTGACACACGATTAATCGTAGTGCCAATACAAAAGCACCACGAAAACCCACAATTTCTTATACATTGCAATTCGGTTTATGATAATTTGATCACTACATAGAAATGCAGCTGCCAAATTTTACTTCTCAAACACTCATTTTGTAATAAAAAAATTACCGTGAACCGTTTTGAACCGGTTACCGTTATATTTTTTCCGGTTCAGTTCCGGTTCAGTTCCAAGATGGCGGCGAAGATTTCGGTTTGGTTCAGTTCCGGTTCGGCTAAAAATAACGGTTCTGTTCCGGTTTTCGGTTCGGTTCGGTTCCGGTTCGACACTCTGGTCCGGAGTGCACTTCGGACGAAAATGGCTATACGCACTCCGCTAAACTCGTATAAAACGAATGGCCGAAATTGAGTTTTCTAAGCGATTGCATAGCATAGGGGTTAAGGTGTCCTCTTTGTACGCAAGTGGTCTTGAGTTCGATCCCCGGTGGACCTGCTTTTTTTTTTCTTGAATATTTTGTTTTGTCGAGGCATTTGGCGATATTTATGAGTGCGTATAGCCATTTCGTCCGAAATGCACTCCGGAGTGCGTATCGCTTTACTTTTATATAAATGCTGCCCTTGTTGATGAAATTCCCTTGGCAGTGGCAGTCAGACGTCATCTGATGGACCATCAGGGCACGTTCCACCAGGGCTGCTGACTGGCAGTCAGCGTCCCAAATTACGTACCTTGATGGAATTTTCAATAGGGAGGAATGACCGCAAGAGCGGTCATTCCTCTCAAGGAGTATTGTTCTCAAACACCCGAAAAGCCCACGTTATTTCCGGTTGTCACACAAGGGACTTGGATATTTGCTAGGCAGAAGTGCCGCCAGTTGAGGAGAGGCAGCGAGGTTCTCGAATAAACTTTCCAAGGAAAGGCAGCGAGGTATACCGTGAGCGGCATCTGCTTTGTTCCATTACCGTCCTTTCCGACTACAGAAGGTACCTTTACTTACCAAGTTCAAGGATAACCACCAAGCGTTCTGGGGCCTTGACAAGGCAAAATGAATGAACTATTTATTCCGCTCGTTTGTTATCCACAATGGTCGAAGCTTACAGTTTGAACTTGCTTGACGAAAGAGCAAAGAGGCTGGGGACCTGCTTGTCCTGTTTTCTCGGGTTTTAAAGAAAAGTGTTGACCTCACATGTGACGTACCCTACGCCTTCTTGCCTATAACACGTTAATCCCTATGCTGACAGTGCGGTTGAAGCTATATGCGCATTCGAACAGCACACTTCTACCTTTCGCCACGTAACCACGCTCTCGTTCATACCCACGTGCAGAGAAAGGGACGGGTCAGGTGATCAAAAGAAGGTGGTTGATTGGTTCTGCTGAGTTTGTAGCTCCCACCTCACTGTCAACTTAGGGATGAACAAAGTATTGTATCGCCGTGATGACGTCCCGCCGTAAATCTGTCATGCCTGGAGGTGTGAACCGTGGCCTTTCAGCGATGTCTTTACACGTAAGTTGTCTCTTTCTCCTTTCCAGACCGCCTTTGTGCATATGTCGAGCCCTTCGTAAGAGTCTTTGCGCTGAGACGACCGTGCATAATTTGCTATGATGTTTATTTCACGACATTTAACAATGGAATATAATATTTTCTTTTCCTTTAAAGCTCGGAAACGAACTTTCTCATTTGGGACAAAAGAAATTTCAAACTAAATAAGCACTTTTTCGAAATTACTTTCTGAGAGTAATTCATTACATTACTAAATTATCAGCCTAGAAAACTAGTTCATTACATTACTTATTACCAAAAACAATATTTTTAATTAGAGTAATTCCATTACAGCAATGTCACCACGGCCACCTCTGTTGTGTTGCTGCGTGAACCGTTCTTGGTTTAGCACAGGCAACTTCCAGGCATTTTTCTCGAGCTGTGCCTCTAGGTATCTCCACTCCACTCCACCCACTTGACTACACCCACTTCTCTTCACCCCGTTGACCTTACCCGTTGGTTCAGCCAGTTTCCACAGAGTATGGGAAATGACGGGCTGCGGCCGGTCATGTGTTAATATTTCCGCTAAATTTAGCGGGTAAACTGAATTTGTGTGTAGGTCCCATGATGTAAAGTTTCCCACTGAATCTAGCGAGGAAATAAAATTGGAGTATAAAACACGTGCAGACTTGGCAAGTAATCCGTTACAAGTAACGAATTACTTGTAATCCGTTACTTTTTTAAGTCATTCTGTAATTGCCACGTTACATTTCTGCGGCAGTAATTTGTAATGTAATTGCATTCCAAATATTGGTAACGGGTCACTTTATTTACTGGTTACTTTTTGAAAATATCAACATGATACATAAACTGGAGCAATATGAGCAGGCGATTCAGCAGCATAACGATAACAAGTTCAACAAAATAGAACACATCGTGAGGAGGACAATAACCAAAACGAAAACACGATTTTGTTTTTGTAGGACCGGTCATTAGAACTACTAGGAAAAGCGTGCGAGGCATATTCATATAAGCGAGAAAAAAAAAGAAAGACGACGCCGAGTAGACGTTGACTTCTTGATCTCCTAGCGGAGGTGGACACTGCTACTGAGCAAGCGCACCGCTAGCTTTGTCTGCACATTTCAAGAGAGTTATTTCCGGTCGCCATAGCTTTTGGGATGGCGGATGTGGTTGCAGCTTTCGGTGCCTTGTCAGCTTACAGGTAAACGAAGTGCACCTACATTCTTCCTCTTAAATTTTTATTTATTTATTTATTTATTCGAATACCTACATCGCCCAATTCTGGGCATTATTGTAGGGGGTAAGGCAATACAAAACAATAATAAACGATAAATATAGAGATACACAAGAACTATTGTGATGCAGAAATAGTGGATATGACATTTTAAGAGAAAAATACAACACTTCGTACAATATATAATAACAAAGTGTAGTGACTGGCACTATTGAAAGAGCAAAGTGGAAAATTATTCCAAAAGTAAGTTTTTTAGGGCAGTAGGAAAGGAGGAAGGTGCCGCAGAGATGACATCAGTTGGTAAATTATTCCATTCGTGTATCGTTCGTGGAAAAAAAGAGTGCTTAAATACGTTAATTCTGCATCTATATTCACGTACTTTTAAATAATGATCTGTACGCGGCGACACATAACTGGGTTCCTTAAGATAACGTTCTTTTTCGATGCCGGTTCTACCGTTTAGTATGTTGAAAAATAAAGTGAGCCTAAGGTACCTTCTTCTGTCTTCCAACAGAGGCCATCCCAGGTTGCGGCGTATTTCAGATGATCTTATGGAGAAATCATAATTGCCGGAGACAAACCGAGCTGCCCGTTTCTGAATACGTTCGAGTTGTTCAATGGTGTGACGGGTATGTAAATCCCATGCGGCACATGCATATTCCAAAATGGGACGTACATTCGATATGTACAATGTTTCTTTAAGGTTAGTAGGTGCCTGACTAAAATTGCGTTTGAGAAAGTTTAATGTGCGGCTGGCCTTAGATGACAAATAATCAACATGAGCATTCCATGACAAGTTACTAGAAAATAAAACTCCCAGATACTTATATTCAGGTACAACAGTTAAACTTGTGACACCTAGGAAATATTCTGTGGCCAAAGGTTGTCTTTTGTTAGAAAATCTAACTACGTTACATTTGTTCAAATTTAAGGTCATATTCCATGTTTGACACCATGACATCACAGAATGGAGATCGTCTTGCAGTATTTGGGAGTCAGCCACACACGTGATATTACGGTATATACAACAATCATCAGCATACAGCCGGACGTGGCTAGAAAGATGACCAGCAAGATCATTTATGTACACTAAAAAAAGAAGGGGGCCCAACACCGATCCTTGCGGAACACCTGATAAGACACTAACATTTGACGAGCTCACACCGTCTAAAACTACGCATTGCTTCCTTCCAACAAGATAAGCCTCAAGCCAGGTTAAAAGTGAATCCGAAATCTTAACAGCTGCCATCTTTTGTAATAACAAAGTATGAGATACCGAGTCAAAAGCCTTCCGAAAGTCCAAAAAGACACAATCGACTTGGAAACCATTGTTAATTGAAAAAGAGAGGTCATGGGTGAATTCTACTAATTGCGTATCGCAAGAAAATCCCGCTCTGAAACCATGCTGCATAGGGGAAAAGAATGCATTATTTTGTAGATGATTGATTAAATTCGAGTAAATGATGTGCTCTAGCATTTTACAAGAAACACTTGTTAAAGAGATAGGCCTATAGTTGCATGTGCTGGTTTTATCTCCACTTTTATGTACTGGGACCACGTTGGCGCTTTTCCAGTCAAGAGGAAGTTCGCTCTGTTCAAAAGACTTTTTAAACAACACGGTTAGGTAAGGGGAAACAGAAACAGCACAGTTTTTCAGAATGAAGTTGGAAATGCAATCTGGGCCTGGGGCACTGCTTACTTTGATCTTTTGCAATAACGACACAATGCCACTCTCCGAGAAGTCGATGTTATCCATTTGTGTAACTACGTTTGATGTCGGTAATTTATCTACCGGGTTGACATGCTGAGTGAAGACTGATTGAAAATAAAGATTAAAGGTTTCAGCCTTACTTTTTAGGTTCGTTCCGTAATTGACACCATCTATGACATCGGGGATAGCGATGCTAGGAGTTTTCTTGTTTTTGACGTATTTCCAGACCTCTTTAGGATTTCTTCTCAGTTTGTCGGGTAGAGTGTCTAGATATTTATTTTGTGCCTTGCGCATTTCTTTTGTTATGATTTTGCCTATTTCCTTCATTTTGGAATATAATCTAGGTTCTTTTGAACGACAATAGCTACTGAACAAACGATTCTTTTTGTTTATCAAAGTTCGAACTTCCCTATTCATCCACGGTTTATCGTTCCTTCTTTTTCCTGATATGATGCGTGATGGAATGTATGTCTGAGTCAAAGATAAAATTTTCGTTTTAAATAAATTCCAGGCAGAATTCATATCCAAGTTTGAGCTATGCGATTGGAATACAGGAAAAAACGAATCCAGTTCTCGGGATAGCATTACGTAGTCGCCTCTTTCATAAAAAAACACCTTGCGTGGTTGTGCACTGCGCCGTTGTATTGCATTACAGGACATTCTTGTAACGACAACATCATGATCGCTTATTCCTGGTATCACATTGACGGAGGAAACAAGATTGGGGTCATTGCAAAAAAACAAATCTAACAGATTAGCGCTGCTAGGACCCAGTCTTGTTGGAGTCTGAACAAACTGAGATAAGGAGTGGGCAATGACCATTTCACGGAAAGCAGAATAAATAACAGATGTAGTCTGGATGATTGACTGAAAAGAGACCCAGTCTATATTTGGGAGATTAAAGTCACCGGCAAGGACCGTGTATGTTGCCTCCAGACTTAATAATATACTGCTTAATTGAAACAAGGGTTGGCAAGAGTTTGAGCCAGGTGGCCTATAAAAAGAGCCTATAGCCACAGAGGAGCCATTACCAAGCATGACTTTACACCAAATAGTTTCACATGATTCACTGTCAACATGGAGAGGGACGCTGTTCATACTGTTGTGAACAAGCACAAAAACACCACCACCGTGTGTGCTGCGGTCTTTTCGATATGTAGTGTAATTGGTATGGGAATATTTCACTATCTGCTATGGTACTATCCAGCCAAGACTCGGTTCCAAAAACTATGTGAGGCTTAGTTGTTTCCAAAAGTGAAGCGAATTCCAGAGTTTTATTTTCTAGACTACGACAATTGACTACAATACATACTAAGTTCCTGCAAGCTGACACTCTGCTTTTGGTCGCTGTAATCAGTGGTTGCTAGCCGTCTAATCTAGTGACGGCATCTAGTTTCGCTATTATACATGAAAAGTAGCCCATTCATTTTAAGCTTATTAAAATTCAATTTGAAATTTCCTCCACGTTGACGGGCGAACTGGATGAGCTTTCGCCTTTGAAGGCGAACTTTGTTCGAATAATCTTCACTGATTGCAAACTGGGACCCCTTTAGTCTAGCAGCGACTGTAAGTACACATTGCTTGCTTATTTTTATTTTCACACGGACTGCCCTAATGCGGACGTATGAGAAAAGGAAGGTTCGGTTTCCGAACATTTTTTTGTAAACTTCAAAATTGTTTCTATTATTTTCCTAATAAGTGTACGGGAAAAGTAACGTAAAATCGATTTTGTGATGTAGCGAGTAAAGTATTCTATTACTTTTCAGCCAAAATAATTTGTACCGGTGATCCATTCCATTTTATGCTCGGTAATATGTAATTGTAATCTCTTACACTTTTCAAGTACTGGGCACAAGTCTGGTCACGTGACATCATTCTACACGATGTCGATTATTGCGCTATATTTGAGCTGGGAAACAAAATTTGTAGCATAGTTCACGTGGCATCAAGTCACGCGGCAACGTTTTCCCCGCTAAATTTAGCGGGGAAACCGAATTTACGCCTATGTCACGTGGCGTAAATGCTCCCACTAGATCTAGTGGGAAAACCGTATTCGCGTATGAACCGCGTGACACGAAATCACGTTACGCCATTTTGCTCGCTAAATTTTGCGAAGGAAACTGAATTAGTGTTGAGGTCATATGACGTCAATTTTCTCGCTTAATCTGGAGGGGGAAGCTGAAGTAATGTGAGGCCACGATTTCACAAAATGCGGCTACACTTGTCAGGCTTCACGAGATGCTGAAAGTCGAAGCCAAAGAACGTTTCACGTTAAAAATACCAATTTTTGGGGTGTCAGTGCCCCAATAGGTTGTACCCGCACGGCTTTTTGCGTGTCTTATCCTCCGCGTTTTCGTACGCAGTTACATACGGTGGGAAACATACGTCTTGCGCAGGTTGCACGAGTAGTGCCTTTAGCGCACCTACCGCGGTTCACACGTACTCGAAGTCTTTCTAATAATATTTTTTTTATTTCGTACTTTTCGATGACGCTTAGAAAGTTCCTGACTGAACCATATATTTATTTTCGTCAAATTAAAAGCTAATTAGCGAGTTGAAGTTAAATATACGACTCTTGTTATGACCCCTTAGTGAGTCCCTTTGGCCGTATAACTCGCCAGCACAGACCAAATTAGCGTAGACTTTACGGCTTCTTTAAAACAAATCTTTCAAGTCTAAAAGAAACACCCAATACCGTATTCGTGCAGCGTCGTTTTGTGTCTGGGTGTTCTAGTACTAATGACCGCAAGTTCGTAATCGAGCACGTCCTTCTGGTTTGGTTAGGGTCAATCTTTCAATTATTTCTTAACATAGTGATTATCATTAAAAGGTGAACATGTACGTGAAATTCTGTTTGCGCAAAGCATTGCAGCGAGCGATTCCTCCGAAAGCATTGGATGTCAATATAAAGAAGTTGCGTCTAACAAAGTAAACTCAGAGTAGTTACATGTGCACAGAGTCAAGCCACATCAAGGCGCGCATAGATCTATAGGAGTGGTCGCCACATAGTTTAGCGGTAGTCTTCCGAAGTCTGCCGTTTTTTGACAGAACAATGGGTAGCAAGATGTCCAGATACGCCCAGAGTTCTTGACGAGTCGTTTCACGGGCAAGGCATTTTGAAATTATTTGACGGCAGTAATTGTTGAGTTTATATTAAAAAACAGTAGAGCCCTTCAGTTGTGCGGTGTCGTTGTTTGTTTTTATTTTGTTTTCTAGCTACTTGCAAAGGCAAACGAAGACTAAAACATTCCTTGCTTTCTTTTTACTTCAATCGTGTTTAAATTTCTGCTTTATAACCACGGAGAATTGCTTTTTTTACAGCGAAGCTGTGTTATGGCTAAGGTTTCGTGGATTTTTCGTGTGCAGTGACTAAAAACTCTACGCTCGCACCGCAGCAGCACCGCACGCGCATGCCTTCCCCGTATAAAAGATTCGAAGTAAATAACCAAAATAAGGCATTGACGAACGCGCGTGCAAAATTCTATTTGTTTTAGGCTTTTGCTTTAGAACAGTAACTGCTGCACGCACACGCGTACGCCTTCCGTGAATAAAAGATTCAAAGTAAATAACCAAAATAAAGCGTTGACGAACGCGCGTGCAAGATGCCATTTGTTTTAGGCTTTTGCTTTAGAACAGTTACTGCTGCAGACGCCGGCACGTGCGGCGCGTGGAACACCATTCCCTGCATTCTCCTTGATGCTTGGGTAATTTAGCAATAGGTCTATTCAGTAGATTAGTTATCAATAGGCACCATTTTCAAGATCAGTAGACTCTCAGGTAGATAATAAAGGTTTCTCAAAGATTTGCCGCTGTGCGACCCGCGTCGGCCATGTCTACGCTCGCACCGCCCTCTCTTTGTCGTCGTTCCAAGCCGCTTGCGTGCCTAGTTTCCTTTCCTTCCGCTCTCCCGGGGTGGCGGTCCCGTCGCGCGTGTCTACTTTCCGCCGGGTGGCGGTCCCGTCGCGCGTGTCTAGTTTCCTCCGGCTCCTCGGGGCGGGTCTGTGTCGTGTGCTAAACAGCTTCGCTGGTCATCCATCTTCACAGAATGGAATGGCTTATGGTTTTTCAACTGTACGTGTCGCTACGTTTGCGCGCAGTGCATTAATGGAATTATTTCTATTGTACTGCTCTGCCATTAAACCATATCAAGGTTGTAATGTAACCAATGACAACTGTTTAGGGGATCGCACTTGGCAACAAATATTTTAAATATATGACTTTCAAGTGGAAAGAACATTTTAATTGTCGTTCCACTAAGTAGCTTAAGCACGCACAGTAGCATATTGTCATGAGCAACGTTCAGTTTTGCTCTCCTGTGTCGTAGGCGTAAGGATTCGAGCAGACGAAGCCCCAAGTAATCTACTGAATGGTTATGTGAGTTTGCGTTTATCAAAATTGACAAAAGTTTAATTATTATAAGAATTAGCAGGTTTTTGTGACATTTGCTACTGGATTGCAACGCTTCTAAATCACTATTTGAAAGAACACTATTATAAAAAAACAGGTGCTTGAGCCTGCTTAGCCTTTGTTTAGCGTTTGTGATCCGTGTTTTAGGATCTGTAAAAGCTCCTGTAAAAATAAGTTTTGCAGCCAATAGATCTAAAGTGGACGTGCTATTGTCTTAGCTGTGCATTCCCGCTCTGTTGATCGTGTTCCGTGACGCCGCACTTTTCTTTTGGCTACATGGATCTTGCTGATGCTAAGATGCTTCCGTCCAAGTGTGATTTGACAGTTGCTGCTCCAGCTTTTGTATGGCACCATGTCGACAAGTCTAAAAGCGTGTGGTTTCTTTGCAGTGCCGTTTCTTTTATCCTGGGTCAGTTATTACGTAGCAACGAAGTTTACCACATTGGGACCAAAGCTCGAACAGGAAGCAGAAAGGGCCCTAACTTCATAAATTACGGGATGGAGCTTGATAAGTTTTGGCCCTTGATTAACCTGTATTTAAGGGTTTTTTCTGCGAATTCATTATAAATCAAATAGCTCTGACCGAGAAGCTCTTCGCATCACTAACACTACACGTTTGTGCGTGACTCGCGCAGTTTTCAGTCGACGTCTAATTGGTGGACATTTAGTTTGAACGCCTCCGTGAGCCAGCCACCACCTCCTCCCGCCAGCGGGTTAGAGGAAACATTTGCTAACGCCTTTGCGAAATGAAAAACAAACAAACAAACAAAATCAACTAACAAATAAAAATAAGCACTTGCATAACACATCTGAACCAATAGACTACACGAAGATGATTTTATTAAAGCGTTTGCTACCAAAGCCACGCCAGGGGTTTGTGAGTTCGGCTTGACTGTTTTTGACTTCATGCGCGATTCCTTCAGCAGTCTCTTCGTGTTTGGATCATGATAACATTACACCGTGTTCATTGTGGAAAGTGTTGTAGTGGGATAAAGAATAGTGCACCACCATTTCGTCACTCGGCATTCCAGCGCCAAAAATATTGAATTAGCACAATTTTGCGTGCCACGTCTTTAGGATCTGTCGAAATGTCATAGGAGAATTATAGCCTCTCTTTTATGCCGAACATCACCAGGCGGTGTTCCAGTCTTTGACGTCCTAGAGAGCTTCCGTTTCATAAAAATAGCAAGGCCCACCTTAACACCGCTGCCTGAAGTATCGATTAAACATTTAATGAGCAATTCTCCAAGCGGACGCCAAAAAAATTAAAAGAGAGCGATATATTTTTTTATTTTAGTTTTCGAATGACCTTGTAAATTAACTTGTCTCCGGTGGTGAGTTGTCCGAATTGGTGATGCATTTTAAGATCGCAATTTGCAATTCTCCTTCAAGTCGTTAAATTGCACAGCGAAGGCCCCCATTATATCTCCAACTTTGTTGTCCGTGTAGCATTTATGCTTTTTATCACTGGTGACATAAGCAACCTGTAGAGGCTCAGCAAAGACGGGGCGACCGGCAGTCGCTTTTGACTCAGGCGACGGTTCATGTTCATAAACGGGAAAAAGGTTTTTATAACTGAACGAAACCAATGCAAAACGTAAAACGAGTTCTGCCCTGCGCTCTCCAAAGGACGCATAAAACGAACTGACAGACCGAGGACTATGCAGCGACTGCTCAGTCTTCCGTCCCCGCTCACGTCACAAACGATGATGATATCTAGAAAAACGCCTCCTGGAGCACGCGCACGCTGCCAATAGACCTTCCAACGCTCATCACGCGGCAAAATATGCTGAGTCACTCGACACTGAACGCATGCACGGCATCTCGTATTTCGTGGAAGATAGCTACTGCGCACGCTCAGAACGCGTTTCACAGTCCAGTAAACAAAGATGGCGGCGCCGAGAAGGCGATGATTGAAGGCAAATAATGCCAGATGCCAGCAGTCTTACTTGAGCTGGCATGCCCTCTCATATACAACTGTCTCGTGGTCCACGTACAACTCCTCCATTTAAGGTGCGATTACATTTAAAAAGCCTTTCTAGTGGTGCACCATGACATCAATAAATAACATGATTAGCTTAGACAGCGCAAATACAATTTATTTGCGCAAGCTTGGTTGACATGTTTAACCAACTCGCTACAACTGATTTGGTCAATGAAATAATACCACTTGTAACGAATAGATTACATAAGAAACCAAAACAAGTAGTTGCTTTGCTACGTTCACCAAAAAGAGTTCTTACCTGGTGAAAGTTACCTGCTACGTTTACGAAACTTGCAATGATTGCGTGGAAATATATTATTTCTTAACAAGTTGGTAAAAATAGGTTAAGAGGTGAAAGTCCTGGACTTCAAGATGTTAAGAAAACAGTTCAGATCCCTGATTAGCACTAAATAAAAAATAAAAAATGCAGAGGTGAAGAATATAACATCAAATAAGAATCTAGAAGTAATTGTGTTACTAAAAGGTAGTCGCGAACTACGCGGTTTTTATGAGATTGGCAACATTAAGGTGGTATGATAGTTTTAACATAAAACGAATGAAGTAAATTCTAATATTTTTGAAAGTAAGAGGCCGATAAAGCTTAATAAAAGTTGTATCAATAAATGGGGGTGGATAAAAAGTACATATATTTATAAATTGCTTATAATTTTTTTAATGTTACTTTTTACTAATAACTATTCGTTGCAATCTTATAAAATTAGATTGGCGGTTGGGCTCCCCAATTACTGCACGCCTTTGTACTTAAACTTAGAGTTTTAGTAAAAAACGTCAATCACATGGATAATTTCATACCTCTCAAAATAAAATCACACCTTCCCAACACTCTATCGTTAATAAATTAATCCCAAAACTGAATACACAATTGACTCTTGTAGCATTCATGCAGAGGCCAAAACACAATGCTAAACATTTTATTAAACATACTGCATAGTAAATTAGGTGGACCGCAAAAACAAAGGGACACATTTTTGTTGTTTTTTGCGTCCGCAATGTATGGATAAATCGTTTGAATTAAGTTTTATGAGGCTTGCTTCGTCTCATGAAAAAATGGCAGGAGAAACCACTATTTTTGGTTGGCTATGATTTGCGATAACATTCGTCATGAGATCTCACGACGCAGCTCACTGTTAATACAGAGAAGCAAGTTTTCAGTAAACACTTTATTTTATTAATGGTTTACGACTCAATCCTTGACGTCAGCGAAACTGCTGCGCAACTCTTCGAAATTCAGTGATAGCTTCGTATTTCTGAAATCGTTTAATCTTTTGTTTCTGTACTGATCGTTTCATATTCAAGCAGTTTCCACACTATCATTGCAGCTTCGTGCGAGTGTCTTGTCCTGTCTCTGTGTAATATTAATAATAATAATAATAATAATAATCTTTATTTTCATTTAAAGAAATGGTGGAGCACAAGGGAAAAAGCTTCAACAAGAAGCTTGACTGGCCCTCAGCCCCATCGGCAGCCATTGAGCAAACAGTTTTCGTGCAATGAAAAAAACAAAACAAAAAAACAATCATATACAGATAAATTATACGTTATCAAATGGGATAACAGAAACAAGACACCGAACGCTTAAATATGTAAAAATATGTTACGCAACTCTTCAGGAGATATAGTTTCTATATTTCTATTTTCCTGTTCAAAGTTGTTTAGAAGCTTTGGAATTAAATACCGAAGCATTTGCTGCCCATAATTTGACCTGCATGTGGGAACCTTCCAATATTTATTATAGCGGGTCAAGTAAACCGTATTATTTTTTTCTAATCTAACTATCTCATTTAAAGAACACTTTCTTTTTTTATTTAATTCTTAATGGTGAGTAGAAGTCTATATTCAAATGAGCTTATGAATTTTTACTATTTGCAGATTACTAAACATATTCGCAGTGTGAAGTCATAAGGCGCGTTAAAGATGGCTCTTCAGATCTATTTTTTTTTTGAAGCAGATAAATTTTTGTTTAGGTTGGATGCCGTTGTTCTGCCCCAGACAAGGTTGCAATAACTCAGAGAGTGTAAAACAGAGCGTGGTAAATAATTATTTTCACGCGAACTGTGTAGAAATTGGCTGTAGCGATACGTTAAACGAACAACACGTGACAATTTGGAAACCAAATAATTTACATGGCTGTCCCATGACATATTCTTCAGAAAAAAGCACCTAGTGTTTGAAATTTTTCCATGATCTCTATCGGACTTGAGCTAAATACTATAGGCCTTGGCATAAAAATTTGTTTATTTTTCGGACGAAAGAAAGGGCTTTGTCTTTTCTGTGTCATACTTAGTCCATTTTTTCTTTGCCCACGCCGCCAACTTTGATAAAGTAAAATTAACAGCATCCACAATTTCATCGCTATTTAAAGAGGGAAATAAATAAACTAGTGTCGTCTGCATAAATTACAAATTTAGCAACAGGGTCTATATTCACAATATCGTTTACATACAGGTTAAAAGGAAGGGCCCTAAAATACTTCCTTGGGAACCCCTGAAATAATAAGCTTTCTATCGGAGGAATGACCACTAATGTTAATATATTAGAAGCGGTTACTCAGGTATGAATTTAGGAGTGATAACGGCAACCCTCGAATACCATAGTAGTTAAGTTTACAAAGCAGAATGTTAAGATCCACGAAGTCAAAGGCTTTAGTAAAATCTACGAACACGCCAGCAACCGTTCTTTTTTCTGCAACATTTTGTAATATATATTCTTTCTGGGACAATAGGGCTGTATCCGTGGAACGATTTTTTCTGAAACCAAACTGCAGAAGATGAAAGTAAATCGTGCTCATTCGCAAATTGTACGAGACGAGACTGTATTACTTTTTCGAGGTCTTTAGAAAATAAGGGAAGAATTGAAATCGGTCGATAATTGCTGAAATTATTTTTATCTCCTTTCTTGGGAAGGACAGATACTTTCGCAACCTGCATCGCCGTGGAAATACTCCAGACGAAAAACAAAGATTAAAAATATGGGTTACGTATGGCACCATTATATCAATAACGAACTTTAGTGGGCGAATTTGTAGATCATCGCAATCGCAACAATCGTATAATGATAAAATATGTTTCACCACCAGCATCGACCATGTGCCAACTAGCTCGCCCCAAACCGATCATTGCTTCGTAGCTTGGGCGCAAATGTGAGTGTAGTGCGTACTGCCGCTCTGTGTATGCGCGGTGTGGTTATATCTGCTTGCAGGTACGACGTCGAGGAGAACGTTCCAAAGGACGACGTGAGAGACGACGTAAAAAACGACCTCTAGGACAATTTGCAGGGCGATCTTAAAGACGACCTCTTTGACGTCCTCTAGGACAACCTGTAAGACGACGTCTAGGACAACGTCCTAGAGGACGACACCGAAAACGATGTCTAGAACAACCTCTAGGACGACGTCAAGGACGTTGGGTCCTTCGAAGAGGGTGCGAATGTTATGTCACATTCGTCTGGGGCGCACCGCACCGCACCGCGCTGCACCGACGGACGCGTCACGTTCACCTGGTCGTGTCGGTGCGGCTGCACTACATTCGCCTGGGACTTCATGCGGCGCGCGGCACCGGTGCGTTGCTGCACCAGCTGCACCGTCGGAAGGAGACCATGCAGGTCCTCGCACTGCGACCTTGAGTTAACGCTCTCCGCTTCCTTCGGCACCTCCTCTCCTCTCTCTCGCCTCGTCGTCGGTCTTCCTTCCTCGTCTCGCGAAACATGGCGGCCCGGACCTCGAGAGAACGTGATGTCGGCGCTGCTATCTTCTTTCCCTCAAGCCCTCTGCTCTGGCTACGATTCCAGCAGTGACGACGGGCGTCGGTTTTCCCTTTTCGGGAAGTGTGTGTGTGTGCGTGCGGTGCTGCGTTGCGTCGGCCGCCACGCCGGGCACGTGAAGCTTTCGTCGTCCGTCGGATTCAAGACGTCGGTGAGCCTTCGGACTTCGTTTGAACTTTTCCCTGGACTTTGGGTCCTGCAGTGGGGACTTTCCTTTTCGGAACTTTCGTCTTCTTTGCACCGGTGAACTGGTTTCCCGGCTGCAGTTTCTGTCGCGAGCGGTGAGTTGTTTCGCGTTGTGCCGCTCGGGATTTGAGTGCTGTCTTGTTTTTTTCGCGGCCCCGCTGCCCGAAGGTTCGTGAGTGTGTTGTTGGAGTAACGCGTGTTCGCATTTCGTTCTGATGGTTTTGTCGTGTTGTCGCCGTGCGCGGCTTTTTTATCGCCTAATTAAATTTCTTGTTTTTCTTTTAACCCCTGCGTGCGCTCGCCTCTGTTGATTTTCACACCAGACGTGTACCTATCGCTTGTCACCAGTCCGACAATAAAATCGCATATGTGTAAACGCTCTGTTTCATAGTCCATGTGTTTTTGTTTTTACGTTGGCGGGCGAATTTTCGGTGTAACAAGTACATACTTGAACCATCCACTTGAAAGACAATTTGTTACTTTCATTCCTCGCTAGATGGCGCGAGCCGCCGCCCACTCTTGCGGATATTTTTTACCGTCCACCCGTTCATGTTTTGCCCTTGCAGTGACCGCACCGAGCGCGTCGCACGGCGGGATGCTTCGCGTTCGCCTGGTAGTGCGTCATGTGGTGCACCTACACAGTGGCGTGGCCTTGGGGGCGACATTTTCTCGGTGCCGTGCGCGCCCCAGCAACACCTCCTGAAGAGAAGGCCAGAGCGCTCCGAGTAGTTACGTCACAAATGGCGGAGGAAGTAAGTCCATAGCGCAACTACGCAACTACGTGAGAAAAATTTGGTGGCATCGACCGCATCGACGTGAAAAAAAAAAACGTTTCATGCCGAGCGCCGCGGGGTGTTCGGGAGCGTTTAACTGACTTTAATATATGTTTTAAAAGCGTAGTATTGTACAATTTATTATATATATATAATATAAACATAATATACAATGCGCTATCAAGGCTGAAAGTACTAATTTGTTTTTATTTTTGATTATCCCCGTCACCGCGGGACTACGTGCAATCCCGCAGATCCCCACACTTTTCGAATGAACCGGTCCGCTGCGACGCTTTCTTCCCTGGTACTGGCTCCGATTCTGGTAAATTTACGTTGTGTGTGAGCTGCTGACTGGCTAAAAAGGAACCCTGAGACTTTCAGAAGGGAAGGGAACCGAAAAAAATCCAGTCATCGCTGCAGGGACCGCACGCGAGCAAGAGATGGGTCGACGACGTTAAGCTGGTTAAGCCTCCCACATCGCTGCCGCTCGCTGCTCGTGTGTGTGTGTGTGGTGGTCTTTGATCCTTCCTGTGATTTCTTGATCGTCACCGCAGTCTCGGTAGTTTTTCGTGTCCGCTTGGTACTACGGCATTTACGTGGATTCGCGGAACAAGTCCTGCTACGGTTTGAGTGACATATGTGGCAACCAGCCAACGATGACACTGGTCGATTATCGGTAGACCTCTCTTTCGACAGAGAGACCTAAAGTTTGTGTTCAAATTGGATACGATCGACAGGTGAGTAACAACTTATTTACGGGCTTTCTTGGTCATGTGGGACGCGAGTAAAGTGCTGCAGTCGGGTTGTTTTTTCGTTTTTGTTTTTCGTGACAGAATGGCATCTTGTTCGTCGTTATCCGTGTGCGGTTGCGTCGACATTTGTAAATATGCGTGGGAATATTCTAGTTTTCACTGGAAGGTGAATAACAAGTTTGTGTGATTATACAAAGTGTGTTGTTTGTGCTTATGTGTTTATTTATACTAATGTTATTTTATTGCCTTTACCGCTTTTATACTAGAATCTTAACTGTATTTAAGGTAACAGTATGATTGTATACAAAATCAGATATTTTGTTCTAAGGCAGCTCGAGCCTACTAGGGAGAAGTAAATTAGTTGACTGTAAATAGTAAGTTTAGTCCCTGCCACACGGAAAAGTTAATATATTTTCATTAAATGATATGGGACTTAATCTGATCGAGGTCTTGAGATGATTATATGAGCGTCGCAAGCTGATTTGTCGACCCCATAATGTCATTCGATCGAAATTACATTACTTTTGCCGTGTGGCCTGAGTATGATGCAGAATCCAGTGACTGCACGCCATGATCGTGTGTTTAGCCGTGTCCGCGTTGACTACGTCTACCTGATTTTTAACTGTGATTTGTTTTGCTGTGTCCAATCACTGCGCGCCTCGCCATTTTGTCGAAGTCTTTCTTGTGTAGAATATGCATTCCTACTAGCAATTATTGCCTGGCTCAATGTTTTCCTTTATACGCCTACCCCGTACCATTTCATCCCGATTATTTAGCGGTGTAATATTTTGCCCGTGTAATATAAATATTTCGAGACCCGTTGCTATGTGCAGCTTTCATTTTTAGCTAATAAGACACGCGTATGTGACTAAAAGCGCGTTACGACGGTCGATCCACGCGCGTTGCCTTCGCTTCGCCGCGCGCCCGATGGCACTTCCTTCAGCGACGTCACGAGAAGAGCGCTACGGCCTTGTCTTCTAGGAGGTGTTGGCCCCAGACGAATGTGACATTAAGGAGTGTGTACTGCAGCTCCGCATACGCGTGGCGCTCTACGAGGCGCGGCGCATACGCGGAGGCCGCGCTTGAATGTGCCGCGCATAGGCCCTGTACATTCTGAGGCCAGATCGCGTAGTGTGAAAACCGGTGCAGTAGCTAAAGAATGCTTTCGCAATAGAAAACTAAAACCCACTTTGTTAGTTTCCTTCCAAACTTCGTGGATAACCTGGGGATCCAAACGTTGGTTCAGGTTGCTTATCTGCCAAATCGGCAGTGGCCAAGGGCAAATGGCCACGCGAGCGCCGCTCCGCCGCTGGTGAAAGGCCGTGGCAGCGTATAGGCAACCTGCAGTGCTGTTTTGGTTGGGCGCTATCCAGCGACTGAAGCAGAAAACATTGGGTATGCCTGGGAGTGGCGGCTGCATTGTTCAAACGTAAGGTATTGCTTTGGTGGCGCCGCTCAGCCTATAGTGTCTAAGCACGGCGGAAGCTACATGCCCTGGCGAATAATAAGCCTAACGTGGTTACGCATCACCGGATTGCGCTTTTACTATCATCAATAATAACAATAAAAATATCTTTATTTCCTATTAACGATGGTGGAGGCCGAGAAGATGCCTGCACGAAATGGCTTGACGAGCTCTCGGCCCCCAATTTTGAAGTATCA
This sequence comes from Ixodes ricinus, assembly GCA_037355805.1. Classification (NCBI taxonomy): domain Eukaryota; kingdom Metazoa; phylum Arthropoda; class Arachnida; order Ixodida; family Ixodidae; genus Ixodes; species Ixodes ricinus. Next base: position 54,972 of record JAZHYW010017906.1, read on the forward strand.
GGCTTTTCGATGAAACATGCTCCAGTATATGTGCGTTGCGCTCGGCATACGTAGCGCATATGGAAGCCGGTAGGCACGCAACTGGCGGCTCATCGTTCACTCCTTGTCGACTTTTTTATTTAACAGTGAATATTCTCACACATAAATGCAGTGTGAAACCTCTCCGAAAGCATTATATATCGTGTGCCCCTCTAGTGCGCTCCTTCGACAGGGTACTAACCGTAGCCACCCGCCTGCTGGCGCCGCCTGGCTGTTGATCAGCTGTCTATGCGCGAGGGCTCTTGGGACCACGGCGCGTGCAATGAGGGTGAATAAATGACTATGCGTTGTTAAAACAGTGCGTCGTGTCATTCTTCGAGACGGGTAGCAACAAGAGAATTCCTGCACTTGCACTCAGACGTAAATCCTGCCAGTCTGGGAAGATGGCCGCGAACTGGAGTTCCGTGTGTTTTTAAGAGAGTCATTTTTGCTTTTCTAAGTTTGGCCGCATTTGCGGGGCGTTTTTTTCTCCTTTTGAATTCATCCGGGCGAACTGAGCTGCCCTTGGAACCTCAAACTACTACAGGATGTCGTCTACGGAGAGCGCCGCAAAAACGTGAGTGGTGACGACGATTTGACACTCCGGCGGCCTTGAGTGATGACGCCTCCACCGACCAAAACCCAGACGCTAAGCCTGGAACTTTCCCCCGACAGGCGCAATTACTAGATGGGGTCTAGCAGAAGTCAGAATGAGCATGGCCATGCTTCTTCAGTTACAACGGGAGCAGATGACGCTTTCAAGCCCCGCACTTGGTAGAACCTTCCCCCTACGGACTACGCCTCCAGCTCTCGCTTAGCAAGAACCGTAGAAAGCAAAGCAATAAAAAACAATTTGTTTGAAGATATCGTTTATTTTTTTCTAACGCCTCGTCCGTCATTCCTTTTTTAATGATGTGTTCTTTGCGAAAGTAGATAGAAAAACATAAATGTATAACCTACTATATGGAATGAAGTAGCAGCGTAGGAGGCGTAATGCGTCTGTCGTGACTTTTTTTTATTTAACAGTGAATATTCTCACACATAAATGCAGTGTGAAACCTCTCCGAAAGCATTATATATCGTGTGCCCCTCTAGGCGCTCCTTCGACAACCACTGGAGAGAAGCATTCGAACCACGTACTACGGGTAAGCAAACCGGGAATATTTCTTCGAGAAAGTGAGCGAGGTCAATCTCATATATAGACTTTCTTGGTAACCCAACAATACTCCGTTTCGCATTAAGTCTGACCACAGCCGTCGCTACGATCCGATGGAACCAACCAAGCGGCGACAAAAAGTGCATCGTCAAGGCACTCGCCATCTTTGTTCGTTCGCTATCAACGGCTAGATTAATTAGCAGAAACAAATGCATGATCACGCCGCACTCAATGAGCGTGATGAGTTTCCGGTGATGAACGCACAAACACGACGACGCCTTTACGCTGCATGTTTGCTGCGGCTTGATTGGCTCTCCAGACGCAGCCACGCCACGAGCTGATGGGGCCACCAAGTCAGCGTTAAACATGTTCTATCATTACTGAGCCAATCATGAACTAAAAAAGCCTTGTGACTCGCGCTTTTGACAATGTTTGATTGGTCCCATTACCTCGTAGCGTCGGGTGCACCGGGGCTTGGGCAAAAACGAAGTATAGTAAGGCGTAGATTTCTATTCCTGTTTGTTATCTACGCAGCCCGTATAAATGTAATTTTTCACAACGGGCCGCTGACGTAAATCAGTTATAGGATGTAACCCTTTGAAATTGTTTAAAGGCGTTGCATTATAGCGAGCTCGGCTTAGGGCGGATTTCCTAGATCAGCGCCGGTGGTATGCATTTTGCCTTCAGTCTTCTGTAGTGAGAACCGTGCAATATACAGTTCAGGTATCTATGATAGATTAAAATTTGAGAACATAGTTGCTTAAGACCATAAGGATCAAAGTGTACGCTTTCCTTGAATAGTAGCGTATTTTAGCCGCCCGCCAGCGTTGCTGAGAAATTCCTCTCTTGAGGAGAAGGGGTTACTGGTGCACACGAAAGGGCAAATGACCGATCCACGAGCGTGGAAGGAATGTGTCCTCTTGGGGGACACATTCCTTCCCCCGGAGAAACGGCGTCCGGGAAGTTGGGTCGCGTAGGCAGGAATATCAATTTCTTGAATCACAAATCTTTTTACTCGGGTAAGTTTGTTAGGTGAAAGTTTAATACACAAGATCCGCCACCTTCAGGCACCTATGCGGCAAACCACTTTGAGCGGCACATTTAGAAACTGATTTTTCCGGCAGTTTCTTCAAACAGTCAATCACCCCTTTGACTCAAACGGTATTCCGACAACTCAAACCGTTCCCGTCGGAAGTCTCCCTATCAAGTTTCGACGCATAAACGATGCCACCAGACTTACAACACAAAACACGTATTCGACGCATCACAATTTTGTCAGGTACCATTATTATGATCATAATTAATTTGTCCGTAAGGACTCTAATGGGTATCATAAAAGGAGTGAGCCCGCATTTAAATAAAATACAATTATCAAACATGGACACGATATTAAAAAACTGGGACCTGTATAACTGTCCCCAAAGGAAGAGGGCCGTGGCTGCTGCAAATTATATTAGTGTGATTTATAGAAACAGTATGGTCATGTAATATGTTTCAGCTCTTTTATAACAATGTAATTATAACTGTTTGTGTGTGTATGCTTAGACAGCCGGACGTTGGTCAATTTAGTGTCTCAGTTGTAGGTGAAAAATTTAGCCGGTGCAGTGCAACCGCTAGCCTAGGGTCTTTCACGTGCACAACGGACTAGTGATACACAACCGCACGCCGGTACGATGCTCATCCAGATCGAAACGGGCAGGGGTGGGATTGAACCAGGATCCATTGGTTATGCAGCGCGACCTTTTTCTCAATGCACTTCGAACTGCGGTGCGCTACCATATTCTGGCCACCGATTCCACCTAGAGCCAATGTTAATGTAGGCATTTGGTAAAATACATCAGACAATGAAAGGGCACGTAATTTACAGAAGCGACCGAGACAAAATAAAATACAGTTATTTTGTGATAGTGAAGATTATCTGAGGTATGACCAAAATGCTATCGCAAAATATATTACAGGTGCCAGTTGGCGTAATTTTATTGCGACCCCGGCTTCCTGAGGATCTAATAAAAATGAAACAACAAATGTTTATACTTTTGGCCGCTCTGCAACTTTCTTATCAGGGTGAGTTCGTATCTGCTTGTTTAATTATTCGGCATTTTTCAGATTGGAATTGACTTAAAACGAAAGAAAACACACAGTAGGACGAAACAGACGACACAGATTTCGACTTGCAGCGACAGATTTACTGGGGCGGCTAGCCGCTCAGAGCTCGACTTGAGAGGCAATGGGGAAAGCGGGTGCGGGATGAGGGGAGATGTCAGAGACACGGGAGACCGTTGAAGGGCGAGACACAGCGGGCGCTCAGAAGTCTAGTCTCTGTTGACCTCTCGTGGATGGCACCTCGCGTCACTTCCTGCCGTCGGGGGAGCGCGGCGGAAAGCGGGGGGGGGGCGTCTCGGAATTCCTTGGGGAAGCGCAAGACGGACCAGACCAGAGGTCAAGCGTGAACAGAAGACGAGAAGAAGTAAGAACAGTAGGCGGCTTTTCCAGGGTTGTTTTTGTTTGCTGTTGTTTTTCAAACCTTTAAGCTCTAATGCCGTGCTCGCTGGGGGGCTCCCCACCCTCGCAGGCAGAATCTCTCTCCCGAGAGGAAGGGGAAGGGCTGGAGAGTTTGTTGTCGCCAACTTGATGCTTTGGATCTCTATTATTTCTCATCCGAATTGAGATCGGTGTCTTCCTATGATTTTGGTTTGAGTGAAACAGGGTGTACAAGAGGGGCAGTTTGTTGCATGAACAACAACCGGATGCGCGGAATCCTCGGGCAGGCTCCGTCGATCTCCCTCGCGTGTTTACGTGAGACGGTCGTTGATACATCGGCCCGTTTGACCGATGTGCCTCGCTCCCCACAAGAAAGAGGGATATTGTACACTTCCTCTCGCGCGCAGGGCGGAAGCACTGGGCGTGTTTTTAGTGCAGGAGGGCGGAGGTTCCGGATTGTTGACGCGCTTGCACATTCCGCCCAATTTGAATTTGCAGGTGAAAAGAACCCTGGTGTCGAATTTGCGTGCAAGCGCACTCAAACGATGGGATGTGTTGTGCATGCAGGGAATGCATGCAGGGCGGTAGGAGAAAGATCTGGGTGGGGAATCGCTGGGGCGCTCCCGGACTGCACGATCAGCTTCTTGATGTTGTTTTCAATCAGAATCCGCAGGGTAGCCTGCACCCTGAAGCCTAGCCGTTTGGCGCGAGAGACTCTCCTTGATAAGGTGGGGACAGGACTTTGTACAGAAGGAGGAGGGAAGAGATTTGACGATGCCGGATTTTACTGTTTTTGAATGATGGCTAGTGAAAGGAAGGACAGGCTTTGAGAGCGCTGTTGAAAGGCCCAGCATAGGCCGTGGAAGGAAGCGGGTGAAGGCGAATATCCAGAAATTGGAGCCACTCCTGGTTAGAATTCTCGTTTGTGAAGGAGAAACCTTGGCGTTGGCAGCAAAGGCATGCAGCAAAGACATGTCCGAGAGTGGAAGATGGGTGAACGACGAGGTAATCGTCCACGAACCTAATATCCTGCATCCAGAACCGGAGCGAGCAAGACTCTCCTGCACGCGCGATCCACGAAGAAGAGAAGATCTCACTAAAGATCGGTGCGAGGCGGGAGCCAATGCCACTCCCGACCTCTGGATGATGACCTCCTCTCAGTACTCGACGAAGGAGAATCTCAGGTAGAGCCGGAGGAGGTCAAGAAATCCTCCGGTGGGTATTCCGGACGCGTTCTAAAACCTCGTCGACCCATGCAACTCAATCGCCTCGAACACAGAGTTTAGAAGAATTTTAAGGTCGAGGTTGTAGTACATGTCCTCAATGTCCAGCGAGAACAGGTTGAGGTCGTGATCTGGCATGCTTCGTTCTAAGGAAATCAATTACCTCAAGAGAGTCTCTGACGCGGTAGGGGTGAGGAAGTTCAAAGAGAAGAGATGCCTTTGAAGGTAGAGGAGAGCGGCTTCTGCCAGTATCCCCCTCTCGGGGACGATGCTAGGGGGAAGGGGAATGTCTGGCTTGTGCGTCTTCGTCGAGAAGAAGATAGTCAGATACTGTTTGGAGGGAGAAGAGACTCGGATTGTTAGGGAGGGAAGTTTAAAAAGGAGCAGGAGACTTTGCGTCAGAGAGGAGGTCCCGACGGCACGACTTCCTGACGGGGAACACAATTCTTTTTCAGGGCCGCGTCCGCTTGCTGGAGAAGTCGCCCCAATGGATTACCACGAATCGACCCTCCTTGTCTGCCTCGAGCAGCGCAAGGTCTGACTGGCGGAGCTCAGCTTACCACGCGTGACACCCCTGAGCCAGCTGGTCTTGTCACGGCACCGTGGTGGCGATGGCGCCCGCCGCCGCCGCAACAAACTCCTGTCGGCCGGGCTCCGTGATCCTCGTCTCCTTCATAAGGGAATTCTAACCGGGAGGGACTCCAATTTCTGGATCTCCGCCTCACCCTTCCTCCCACGGCCTGTGCTGGGCCTTTCAACAGCGCTCTCAAAACCTGTTCTTCCTTTCACTAGCCATCATTCGAGAACAGCAGAACCCGGCATCGTCAAACCTCTTATCTCCTCCTACTGAAAAAGTCCACCTCCCCCGCCTTATCAAGGAGAGTTAAATAATGTGTCTGAACGTAGCGGCCATG
>JAZHYW010017908.1:0-19934 GCA_037355805.1 Ixodes ricinus
AGGAGACTAAATTTATTTCATACTTAGCGTGAAACGCTGTCAAAGCTACTGCCGCGAGCGCGTGGCTTCATCTATGGTTTTGTTTGCGCGAGAACTCGCGCAAATGATGAACGAGAACAAGCCCCACGCTCGCGCCAGTAGCTTTGACAGCGTTGCACGCTGAGTATGAAACAAAATATAGCTCGTCACAGGGAGGAACTTGAAAATTCGCTCCTTTTTCGCCACCTTTGTTCTTAGAGTGCAGGTGTGGAAACCGAAAACAACTCTGTAACCGCTTTTGGCAACCAGTCTTGAAGGCCTGTCTCCAGCCGAAACGTCGACTCACTAAATGCTTTAAAACCCAAACAACGCTTCGAAGTGCGACTTCTTTACTTTATACTCGTCGGCATCCTACGATATATATGTATATATATATATATATATATATATATATATATATATATATATATATATATATATATATATATACATATATATATATATATATATATACGGACGTTTTCTTTCTTTTAGCTGGCGTAAAAGCGAGAGCTCCCAGATTTCGCAAATGGGATTCATGCACCGATATTTGGACATATTTTCTGGATTGAGATACACATTTCACTAGAGTACATAACCTAGTTTAATATGTCCACGAATGTGGACACAGGTAGAAGACTTTTGGCTTTCATTGTTTATGAAACAATAATTATAGTATAGGGCAGGGGCTAAGCAGTATCGCGATACAAAGTGTATTGATATAGTACCTTATACATACTTTCGAGTATCTGTATCTCTGTATTGAGATACAATTGAAAAATGTAATTGTATCTCAGTAGTGAAATACATTTACGATGTATCGCTTGTATCGCGAAACTTTGCCTGACTTAGGTATCTCGTTACATTTGTCGCCGTCTTTTGTGATACATTTACAGGATAAAAACATTTCTTTAGTGCGAGCTGCTTCAGAATTCCTAATATAGACCCGCCCTATAATATGATTCAACTCATTCACCAACATAAGAGAAAAACCGTGATTTAAGAAAGGTTCCGGGAAAGAGTAACAAAATCAGCTCCTCTCACAAAGCCCGCCACTTTTTCCGATTTAGCAGAGCGAACACTATAATTAAATTGAGTAGAGAAAAGGCACGGCCCTGTTGTCCAATCTTTCCACACTATGGGTGACTCAGAAGCAGATAAGACGACAATTTGAGATGCGTCCTCTAAAGCAAAACAGGGTAAATTTCGGGAAGATTGCGTTACAGACTGCGTACCACGTCAAGCTACGGCACGCAGGCTTTAACGTGCAGTAACGATGTGGTTCAACAGAGCTGACATGTTGTTTTTTTGCGGCGTTAATGATAAATGAAGAGTTCAAGGTAAGGGGTAGTGCATAAAATGGCACAAAAAGAGGAGCACAAGCATGAATTACCATTCCCATTCGCCACGAACTACACCCTCACCATGTGGCACCGTTCGGGACCAAATGTATTTCTGTAATAAATATGTATCTGTATTCCGCAATACTTTTCCGCCGTTTCCGCAGAAGTATTTCAGGGATATTCCGTTACATAAAAGACAAATATATATCAGTATCTGTATTTGGGCCTTAAAACACATAATAATAATAATAATAATAATAATAATTTTATTGCAAATGAACAAAACATATGTTAAGTCAGACCTGCCTAAGCCACATTGGGCTTGACTGGCAGCGTCTTACAGTAAGTGAAACCATGCCGTTTGCAAAAGGAAACATGTAAAATAAAATCCACACAAAGAAATTAGAATAACAAAGCAAACTATTGGGCACTTTACGAACTAAAATTCCTCAGGGCTTTCTTAAGCTTGTATTTTGTTCTTAAATTTAGAATACTAGAAGGTAGTTTGTTCATAAATGCTGGTACATAGTAACTCCGAGCTCTTTTTCCAAATCTTGTCGAACATCGAGGTATCCGGTAACGCTCTTTGGGTCTAAGAATACGAGAAGGTACATAAGGAACTTTAAATTGACTATCCCAAAAATGCCTATGAACAACAGTTTCCATCAACAGCGAGTTAAAATCAGGCAAATGCAGTGCTTTAAACACGTCAATGTCCTCACCAAGGCATAAATCATAGGAAATGTTTTTTAACAAAGAACGCAGAATCGAATTAATTCTAATTTGCCAACGCAGAGCACAATGACCATACACGGTAATACCGTAACGGAGTACACTGTAGACAAGAGCATGTACAACAATTTTTCGAACGGATAGTGGCATAAAATATCTCGTGTTATGTAGCAAACAAGACACTGCACGAATTTTCTTACACACATGAGCAAGATGAGTGTTCCAGGTTAGGTCACTGTCAAAGAATAGGCCAAGATATTTTATAGAAGATGTATGCTGTATAGGCTCACATGCACATGCTAGACATCTAGACGAATGTAATCGTAAAGAGGAGGTCATACTAACTTTTTTCAAAGGGTTGTGGAAACATATTAGCTGCGTTTTGGATGCATTAACTTTAATTAAATTAGCTTCAAACCAGTCCATAGTTTTAATTGCCGCAGTTTGTAAAGACGAAAAGGCATCTGAATAATTGGACGCTCTAGATAAAATAACGGTGTCGTCAGCATATTGAAATAGTGAAATCGGTACCGCCATGGAGAGGTCATTAACATAAAGATTATATAACAGTGGACTTAAGACCGAGCCCTGGGGACACCCGCTTTGATTGAAAAGAATCCGCTTTGATACCCTCCAAATGAAACACATTGACGCCTATCCTGTAGAAAGTTTTCCAGTAAATGTAAAAAAGAGCCTCGAAAGCCTAACTTTGAAAGCTTTCTTAACAAAATGTGATGGCTAACACTGTCAAATGCCTTGCGGACATCAAGGAACAGTGCGCAGGCGACTTGATTCCGTTCAAAAGATAAATTGAGCATATCAGAAAAGTCCTCAAGGAGCGTTTGAGTACCTCGGCCTTGTGTGAATCCGTACTGATAAGGTGATAGTAAACTGTGTTTATCTAAAAAGCTATTCATAGTTATCCACAAATGTTTTTCCAGTATTTTAGCAAAGCAAGACAGAATGGAAATAGGTCGATAATTTTGTACGTTATTTCGCGCACCTCCCTTGAATAAGGGAATCACCAAAGCAGTTTTCATTGCTAATGGAATGATACCATTAGATATAATCTGATTAAAAATCGAAAGTAGAACAGCTCTAATTCCTTCAAAGTTTCTGCGCAAGTCATTAACTGAAATACCGTCGATACCTGGCGATTTATTGGGCTTAAGGCTAAAAAGGATTGACCTAAGCTCTTCTTCAGAGAGGAGAGGAAGATAAGCCGAGTCTAAGACACTATTGTTTAAGGTACATGAAGCTGGGTGTTGTCCTGCAATACCTGATACTTGAGAGAAAAAATTGTTAAATTCATTAGCAATGCTCTGTCCATCAGTAGAGAATTGCGAAAGAAGGTAGCTATCATTGCTTTTAGTGCGCTTCTTCGTACCGTGGAGATCGTTGATGAGCGACCAAGTTTTTTTTATATCAGAACGAGCGTCCTTAAATTTATTTCTAAAGTGCATGCGTTTGGCCTGACGAATCATGGCATTAACCTTATTTCTGTATTGCTTAAATTTCAACCGTAGCATAGTGTTACCGGGGGAGCGTTTTGACTGTGCCCATAGGAGATCTTTTTCTTTGATGGCTGCCAATATTTCTGAAGACATCCATTTCTGATCTATGTTACGATGTTTAATTTTTACAGTGCGTGTAGCCGCCTTTTTAAAAAGGTTCAACTGAGCTACAAACCGTTCATAACAGTCAGCTGGAGATGTAGTTAGAAGAAAAGTATTCCAATCATGTTGCTCCATAAGTTTATCGAAGTGCCTGGGATCAACTATTGACAACTCCCTCACAGCGCCAACATAAGTCAACGGGTTAGATATCTGTGTTAATGAACAACAAACAAAATAATGATCAGCAAGTTTAGTTTCAATAATTGCAGACTGGATTACTTCGTTCTGAGCTCGTATGTTTATATGATCAATGTTAGATACCACCAACTGGCCAGATAGAAACTCCTCCCGTGTTGCATTCTGAATTGTTGCTTTTAAGCCCCATTTAGACAAAACATCGAGATAGTCTGCGACTATGGTCACTGTGGGACGAAGTATGTCAATATTAATATCGCCATTTACACATACAAGCTCTTCAGATGAAAGAGAAGACAAAGCTAAATCAAATTCGGCCAGAAATAACCGTGCATTACAGCACGGGGGACGATAGATTGAAAAAAGGACCAGGGATAACAAAGGAGTGCTTAAGTGCAGCGTAACTACTTCTGCCTGTTGGAATGAAAATTTTAACTCAGTCACCGACCAAATATTTTTTATAAACACAGCCACACCCCCTCCTCTTCCCATTGGGCGAGTATAAGAGAACACCTGATAGCCTGGTATGCTATACTTAGTGAGACTGTCCAAAGAAATGTTAATCTCGGTCAGTACAAAAGCATCAAAACAAGAGCAAAAAGGGGAGATTAATGCGAGAAAATGGTCCCAGTATTTCCGAATGCTTCGGATATTAACATGGGTAATACGAAAAGTATTACCTTTGAAACTTGTAAAAAAGTTCTGTACTTCTGAAAAGGAAACAAAAGTACGAAAGTCATCAGAGTCCATAATCAAACGGTCCTCTCTGGATCCAATATCCTTTTAGTTTATCAGTTCAAGGTCGTGTTCACATCTGATGCGCACTGGTGTTGCTTCATCTTGCCGCTTGGCAAAGATCTTTCCATTTCGAACCCAAACATACTTGAAGCTTTTCTCCTTTCCCCGTGTTCGAGCTTTCCAGAACAGGTTTCGGTTGACTTGGGTGAGATTCTCGTTAAAATAAAGCTGGGGTAAAGTTCTCGCTTGTGCGAGCTCGCGCAGACCGCCTCGTGCCTTCATCCATATCTCTCGTGCAGCTGATGACGAAAATCGAACCAAAATCGGGGGGATCTTATCCTTTTTGCTTGGGAGCCTGTGGACAGCTACCATGTCGGAAGGTTGAAAAGATGCGATTGTCAGTTTTTCTGCGATGTCGAAGACGGATTTCTTGAGGTCTTCATTGGTTGACACCGGCATGCCATGGATTTCTAGATTAGGCAGGCGGTTGTACTGTTCAGCGTCGTTTAACTCGACCTGTATCTCAGTATTTGTATTCTCGTATACTTTTTGTAGTATCTTTTCCCAGCCCTGGTATAGGGAATTCGCTCCGGCGCTTATATTAATTTGCTATAGCTCCCTATAGCCAGCCGACAACGGTAAGGCGGAGCCAGCAGAGTGAGAGCCCACGGTTATTCCCTCGTCTCGTGGTAACTTGACAAGGGGTGAACACTACGTCCCATTGCTTTCCTGCGGCGGACGCATATCGGATCGTGGTGCAGCGAAAGCCTTTTCGCAGTAAAAGCGCACTCCGGCGATACGTAGTCACACGCCTCACTTATTGTTCTGATTGGACCGCGGGGACCGTAGCTTCCGCTGTACTGGCATGTTACACGCCCGCGGCTTTCTGGCCTGCCCAGCATTTCTCCCTTCAGACATTAGGCTAAGCGACGCCACCAAAGTGATAGCAATAATAATGCAACCGCCACTTTCAAGCATACTGTGAATAGTAATTCAATTACATTAATTGAATTACTGCAATTTTATTACTTTTCCTGGTAATTTGTAATTGTAATTAATTACTTTCGGCTAGACAGAATTGTAATTGTAATTTATTTACTTCTATCGTCAGTAACTGCAAAATTGCAGGAACAATTACAATCACTTTTGCAAAATATTACGGCGCCGGCGCTTCCTCCCCGGGGCCACGGAGTGACATACAGCCAAAGCGACAGGGGAGAGAGTGTATCCCAACCTGCTCAGAAGGAGAGAAAGGAGGAATGGGAAAGAGAGGCTGGGATAGAATGGAATGAACAGCTTTGTAGACTGTAAAATGATTTCATGAAAACTTTGAGAAATATTTTGCTAAATAAGGGCTATATTTGCGTCCGTTTTCTTTCCTGTTCCTGTCGTAGTTGAATCTGTCTCTTCTCCTCATTCGCTTCCTGTTTCTCGTGTTTATAGGGTTCTTTCTTATTTCTCTTTCCCATCCGGGCGCATCGGGGGTGGAAGTCGAGCTGGTTGGGCTCCGATCACATGATCCGGTTAAGCCGGGGAGGTTCGAGGTTCTCCTTACGCGTCCTCGCCGCTAGCATATTCGCTTACGCGTGGACGTACCAACCGGGGGCAAGAGAGGCGCTGCCCTCCCCAGTTCTCAGAGTGGGGGTGGCAAGGCAGGTAGCCTTGCCCCCCCCCTCCTCTGAATCAGCCGCCTCTGAGCAGGGCAAACACTAGCCGGCGGTGCCCAAGGCATACTGGGGCACCGCCCCCCCCTGGGGGGGAGGGTCTAGTTTGCCCCCCCCTTCCACCACACTCAAAAACAAGTTGGTACGCCACTGCGGTTACATATTTCAATCAAGGTTGGGGATTTTTTTTTCCATGAAATTATTCTCTATATTTATGAGTTTTTCACGTCCTCTTCTCTAGCTCGTCTGTTGTTACCACTAACAATAAGTTGCGCTACTCTACCATCGAGGCGAAGAAGCAGCAGGTCTCGTTAATACGACTCACCCTCGCCTTACTTCCAAACGTTGTTGCTAATCTGCTCTTCCCTCTCCAAATCATCGTCTACCTTTTGGTATAAATTTTCATTCTTTACTGTTTGCTCTAATCCCTAACCTTCAACCGTCTTTCAACCTGATTGGACGAGATCCCGAAACTTTGCAAACCGCGGCTTTAGACTGTCAGGAGCTTGTTTCTTACATTTGTTTCTCGGTAAAGCCTTTTTTTACCATTATCTTCTTTATAAAGGGTTTCTTACGCACGTCCATGGCTTGGAGTAAACCGGCGTTATGAACTTTTGAAGCCGCGCCACACAGCACCTAACTTCCCTGTCCCATGGAGCGAAGCCGGTAGTCTGTAGCAGGGAAGTGATGGAAAACACCTATGGCTGGCGCGCGGCATAGTTCGCTTACCGGCCGCCGGTAAGAGGGAGGTCGCTTGGGGTCTACAGAGCGGCCGGCCGCAGAACCCACCCGGGCAGCCTCTGCAGAGGTCGCCCTGCCGGGCTCAGCATGGCGCGCAGCTTGTAGGAATACGCTACGTATACGAATGCTTTCGCATTCCGACACGTTAGCAGTCTTAAGTGTCTTTGTAGTTGTTTTTTTTTCAACTCAATGTTCATAATTTACAATAACATGAAACGTTTGTAGGTGCATGTGGCCGTATTAGCTTGTGTCGATTATGGTTTGATCTTAACACCAATAAAATATTTAGATATGGCTAATTGTCGAATTTTTATTTGCCTGGCCAACAAAAGTGTGTCAACCAAATTTTATTTAGCGATCTGGCGTCTTCGAGTATATAAAATTATTTTATTTTATTTATTGAGAATATAAGAATGCAGACTTCCTTACTCCAAACTGTCAAGTTCTAGAATTCATTGAGCAAATTTCACGAAAAGGAAAGTACAATACGTGACATTTATTCAGCGACCATATCACTCGTCTAAAGTAATATGGCCCAAGGTGGGTAGCTCTCATGAAATTGAGCAATTGTAAATTGCATTACTTTTTAAAACTAATTTGTAGTGGTAATTAATTATTTTTCACATAGTAGTAATTGTAACTGTAGTTAAACTAGTTTTGGAGCGAAAAACTTGTAATTGTAATTCAATTGCAATTTAAAAGTAATTTATCCATGTATGCTTTCAAGCATGCTCAATGTTTCTTGCCTCTAGTCGTCGTAGTACTGCCATTGTATACAAAAACTTGGAACTATATGCGTTTAGAAACTGAGAGAGGTGGATGGAGAGCGCGCGGGGACGCTAGAACGCCGAGTTCTGAATGGAATGATTAGTGGGTAGACCTAAAGCTAGAGCTACCTTTGTCTCCATTGCACTCGTCGAAAGCGTCAGAACGCGAAACGCCGGTGTCCGTCCTTTGCGTTCGAAGGCGTTCGACGAGTGCAGTGGAGACAAAGGCAGCTCTAGCTTTGCCAACTAATCATTCCCGTCAGAGCTCGGCATGGAGCTCGGAACAAGATGAGAACGGCTCGGGGAGTGTCTTGCGAACAACCGTCCTCCAGCAGGTGGTCGTTGCCTTTCGCCTTGGATTTGGCTTCACGTGCAGCTCGGTGGTCACGGACACCGAAGCATCATTGTTGGTAGGAAGCTCAACCTGTAGACGAGAACAGGGACCCTATGTTGCGCTTTTTGGACTCCCACGGTGACTAGGGCGAAGAAAGTGACGTCAACAACGCAGCAAACGAAGTGTGGATGTTGATGGGTGAGAGCTCATTGATGAAGAATTTCGCAGAGGAGACATCCAATCTGCGCTTGCTGCATGCGCTGTAATTGCGTTCTGGCGGTGTAAGGGTTCGGCTGGCGAATGCCACCGGGCGCAGCTGTCCATCGTGTTCTTGCACAACACAGCACCGACGCCTTAGCGTCGATCGCGTCTGTCAGTACCACGAACGGACGGTTGTCTGGCAGGCACAGACAAGCTGTGGCTGCTATCGCCTTGCTGAGGGAAAAAAAAGCTACCTCTTGTTCTCGGCCCCAGGCCCACCCCGAGCCTTTGCGGAGCAGCAGGTTCAGTAGCCGTGTGAGTCCAGCGCACACTGGAATGAACTGCCGATAAACACCGACCAATCCAAGGAAGCTCTGAAGGCTCCGCGTCGCGCGGCAGTGGATAATCAAGAATGTCCCTCAAATTATCCTCGTTCGGCCTCAAGGTACCATCATCTGCGATAAAACCCAGAAGGTTGAGTCTCGAGGCCGCGAGCTGTACCTTCTTTGGTTTAATCGTTAAAATGACACTGACAGGGTGTTTATGCTCGCCGAGGTTTTTAATTGTACATGACATATGAGAGCCCAACTGCCCAGAACACAATTTGCGACTCGAAATTCGGTTTCTTTCCGCCCGAAAACCGCCGATCAAGAACTGGCCGGTTCAAGTCTCGCTCACTCTCTTTTCCGTGGTCAAGGGCCATTTTCTAAGGTATCGATGCGATCACCAAATTTAATAAAGGTCGTTGGTCCCAGAAGGCACACATTCAATATTAAGAATAGAACAAAACATGAAACCCATTTTTTGTGGCTTCTAAAAAGCTGCAAATACGTTGATTAAAAAAAAAGTTCCACAGAGAACCGGAAGCAGAAGGAGGAAGAAGAAGCGACAAAGGTAGAGCAGGGCTCCGTATGAGCTCCGTCTCAATTCATCCCGGCTGACTGATAATCCTCGCTATCCACCCCTACCAACGTTACCAAAAGTTGGGCAAGTGTTTCAGCGCAGTGTGAATTTTCTACTTCATCTGTGTGGGGATTTTTTCGCTTTACGAGACGTGTGTTAGAACACGCCGGTGGAGCTAGGCCTAACACTGGGCGAGGCCGCTCGAAAGGCGAAGACCCAATCTCCACGACATGGAAGTGACTGTCGAGGGCACTGATATTACTCCGGAGACGCTCCGAGAACCTGGTTGGCTTCCGGCGCACCGGAAGCACAGGCACAAGAGCCCGGACGCCGAAACTACACCCGCCAAGCGGCAACAGTCAACGCCGAGCAGCAAGTTCAGACCCCGAAAGTTACCACCGCTACCTCAACTACCTGCGGAAGACTACAAAGTTGTCATTCGTCTCCAAGGAGGCTTCAACGCCAAATCTTGGAGCGCTGCACAGATTTCCGACAGCATCCAACATTGCGCCCAGCTTCGGAGTGGGGCGAACAAAGATATCATCCGGACCATGCCTGAACAAAATATCGTTATTGCCAGTACGCCTGAGGAAGATAACGCGGTCGCTTACTGCAGCCTTAAGGAAGTTAAGATCGGTACCAGAACGTACTCCTCGACTACTTACGTTACGGCGCCGGACAACTCGGCAAAGGGGTCATCCACAACATCCCCTCGTACGATAGCCCGGCGGACATTGAACGAAGCCTAGAACGAAATACGCCCAGGGTGCTACAAGCGCGACGTCTCGGAGAGACGGCATCGGTGCTCATCGTCTTCGAAGGAAAATCGGTGCCCTACTACGTAAACTACCGTAACACAACCTACAGGTGCTTGCTGTATAGAAGAAAGATTGAAGTCTGTGAAAACTGCTACAAGGTTGGACACAGGAAGGATATCTGCCCCACACCAGACGACAAACGTTGCTCAAAATGCGGAACCCTCGGCCCAGAGGGAAGCCACGAATGTACGCTGCGCTGCGCAATATGCGGTGGGGAGCATATGTCTGGTTCGAAAGCGTGCCAACACCGCTTCCACGCCCCACAGAGGGCCGCACGCAGGCAACAAACTGCAAACGAAGAAGCTACACCACCCACTTCAAGACCTAGCATCGGAAGGCAAAGCCGCTCCAAGGACCGGCGCTCTGCCGCTGAATCAGCACACGCAAGTCAAGGGACCTCTCGCAGTCGCAGTGCGCGAAGACGTAGTCAGAGTGCGAGTGGCCGCAGTCGCAGTGCCGGCGGTGGGCGAGGACTGATCGGGCAGAAAGCTGATCGAGGTGACAGTAACTCCGCCGGCGGCGAGGAAAACCAGAGACCCTCCAGAGGCTCAACAACCACCAAGGTGACCTGGGCATCGGTAACTGATCCCTCTACTCAGCAACGAGCTAATAGAGATAATGAAACTCAAATGCTACGCGCAGAAATCATGCAGCTCCGACAAATGTTACAGCGACAAAACGCTCTAATCGAGCAACTTCAACGCGAACGTCGACCATTGGCATCCCCAAATCCTGTACAAGTTAACGCACCGGCAGATACAGAACAGATGGACGTTCCGAGGGCAGCCCCTAAACGCAAAGCGGTAGAGACAGCCGAAGGGCCACATGAAAACCCGAACACTACTGCTCCACACACAGAACTTGCACCCGCTGTGAAACCCCAGGACATAGCGAGACTGGAAACTATGATACAAAACATAATGACAGTCATCCAGACTCAGCATCGAGAAAATACTGTCCGGCATCAAGAAACGACAGCGCAGTTGCAAACGCTTACCGGTAACACTCTCGACCTAGAAAAGAACATGAAGAGACTGGAAACGCGTCTCACGCCACTGGAAGGGACTGTGCAGCAGATGCAGCAGCAATGCCGTCCGTCTCGTTTCGAGTCGCCCTCCCGAAGTACAACACCACAGGGCATGGACCCCATCAGGCTATCGGAACCTATGTACTCCACTAGAAACATATCCCACCAAGATGACCAACGATAAATATACGGTCTGGCAGTGGAATTGCCGAAGCTACCAACGGAAAAGAGGAAACCTGCAACAACACTTAATCTCCCAACAAACTCCACCCGCCATCATCTGCCTACAGGAAACCGGGGGGACACCTAAACTCGCCAGTTACAAAACGTACCATGGGCGCAATGCCAGATAGTTGTACGGCAACCCTCGTACACCGGAACTCGATTGCTCTTCGACATGACATCGCACAATCAGAAATCGATCACGTCCTACTAGAAATTGTCCCACGCAGACGAGCGGAGCCGAGCCTATTTGTGCTTAATATATACAGTAGCCCCAAGTTCAAACAGCATCGCTTCCACTCACTCTTCCATGATACGCTACTCCGGGCTAAGCAGAACCCCTTGCTAATTGTGGGAGATTTTAACGCCGCCCATGTTGCCTGGGGGTATCGCACCGAAACACCCAAAGGAAGGCATCTATGGATGGCGATACAACAGGAAGGGCTTACCCTCCTAACGGATCCACAACACCCCACGAGAATAGGTAACAGTATTAGTGCTGACACATGTCCAGACCTCACTCTTGTCAAAAACATGGCAAATTGCGCGTGGTTTAACACTCAGGCGTGTCTCGGCAGCGACCATTATATATTAAGCACGACAATCCCAACCTCGGGATACAAACATAAGAAAAGAAGGCGTGCGGATCACGGAATGGGATCGCTTGCGTAAAATCAGGCAGGAAATAGCGCCCACCACCATCGATAATATCGAGGAATGGACGCAGCAACTCCAGGACGACGTTGAAACGTATACACAGGATATCCCAGAGGAAGCGGGTATTACGGAAATTGACAATCGACTACTACATATGTGGCAGGCAAGACAGAGCCTCCACAACCGATGGCTACGACAAAAGCATAACCGAACGCTCCAACTTAGAATAGCGAGATTAGATCAAGATATCGCGGAGTACGCGACAAACCTCACCCATCAACAATGGCATCAAATATGCGACAACATGCAGGGTAGCTTGGGAATGGCCAAGACCTGGCACCTTCTCAAACACCTGCTTGACCAAGAAAATACGAAGGCAGAACATCGCCGCAACATGAGCCGTCTCATACATCACCATCGCGGTGACATGGACGCATTCCTACAAGAACTGCAGACCCGGTACATAGGGAACCAGATACCCACCACCGTCCCCGATTACTGTGGATCACCTAATGAAGAACTCGACTCCCCGATACTAGAACACGAGGTACGAGCCGCCCTTCAGAAGCTCAAAACCACCTCGGCACCGGGAGCCGATGGAGTGCGAAACAAGACTCTACGGAACCTCGACGACAACTCGATAGAGGCGTTAACCCAATACTTTAACCAGTGCTGGGAGGAAGGCACTCTTCCTGAGCAATGGAAGCATGGCACAGTGGTGTTCATACCCAAGCCGGGGAAACCTCTGCAACTTGAAAATCTAAGGCCCATATCCCTCACATCGTGCATCGGAAAGTTATTTGAACACATCATACTCGCTCGCCTGCACGCCTATGTCGATGATCAAGACCTCCTCCCACACACCATGATAGGGTTCAGGCCGGGGTTATCCACTCAAGACGTCCTCCTCCAAATACATCATCAAGCAATTTGCACGCTCAACCAACAGAACTACCGAGCAGTAGTAGGCCTAGACATTAAAAAAGCCTTCGACAACGTGTCCCATATGGCTATCATGGAAAATCTTGAATATCTCCAAGTCGGACCGAAGACCTATAATTACGTAAAGGCGTTTCTGACAGGTCGTACAGCCACACTAAGGGTCGGAGACACCACCTCTCAGACGATATTCATGGGTGGCCGAGGCACCCCACAGGGGGCAGTCCTCTCCCCTTCCTGTTTAACGTTGCTCTCTGTCGATTGCCAGAGCAGTTAAATCAAATACCCGGGCTCAAACACAGTCTCTACGCCGATGACGTCACACTTTGGGCGGAGGCAGGCACGGCTGGAAGTCTCGAAGGTATATTGCAAGAAGGCATTGACGCTGTACAAAAGTACGCAGGCATCCGAGACATGGCCTGCTCCACAGAGAAGTCGGAGTACATGGTGCTCAGACCAGTACGGAGAGGCAAAGCGACGCGTGAACAACCTTGCAGACTGAAGCTGACTCTACAAGGCACAGAAATAAATGAGGTCGACACTATTCGCATTTTGGGTATGTTGTTCCAGGGCAACGGTCATAACAGCGAAATGATCCGCAAACTGGATAGTGTCACACATCAAACATCCCGCCTCATCAAGCGAATATCAAACAAGCATCACGGAATGAAGGAAAATGATTTAATTCGGCTCGTACAAGCTTTTGTGCTTAGTCGCATCAACTACGTCGCCTCATACATGAAATCCTACGCAGTGGAACGCAACAAATTAAACACGATCATCCGAGGAGCATACAAGACGGCCTTAGGGCTCCCTATTAGCACATCCACTGACAAACTACGAGCGCTCGGAGTTCATAACACCGTGGAAGAACTCATTGAAGGACACCTTCACTCTCAATATACTCGCCTCACCACCACGGCGACGGGCCGACACATTCTTGCCGCGCTAGGAATTCAACACGAGGGAACGACGCAGCCCAAAATGAACCTCCCAAGGGAAGTCCGGAAGCATCTTCTGGTCTCCCCACTGCCGAAAAACATGCACCCGGAATACCACGATGCACGTCGCCGAGACCGCTGCAAGCATCTTCACGAACGATACCATCAGGATCCCGGTGCAGTTTATACGGACGCGGCCGACCATGCCACGAATCCAGCAATGACGATGGTCGTCACGAACTCCCAGGGGGTACTTCTCAGCGGCGGATCCATCGCCACCACCAGTACTGAAGATGCGGAAGAGACAGCCATAGCCCTAGCCCTCACGCTACCCAATGCTACCACCATTATTTCGGACTCCAAGCGCGCAGTTCAAAATTACGCCCGGGGCCGCATATCGAGGTTCGCGGCCAGGATCCTCCGAGACTTCGTCCCTACTGACACGGTCAGCATTGTCTGGGCACCCGCCCACTCCTCTCTCCCAGGCAACGACTTTGCCCACAACACCGCCCGAGAACTTGCCTACCGGGCAGCGGGAGATAGGGAAAGTGGTTTGACCCTCCACAAGGATGTACTAACCACGTATCAGGAAATTACGCAGGCATACCGTCTCGCTCGCAAACGATACCCCGCCGGCCACAAATCTTTAAGCAAGGCCCAGGAACATACCTGGCGCCGATTGCAGACAAACACATATCCTCATCCCACAATATATTCGCACATTTATCCCGATAGGTACACGGGCATATGCAAATTCTGTCCTCAGCCAGCCAACCTCACCCACATGATGTGGGGGTGCCCAAACCTCCCGAAGAGATATGGAAACATCGAAACTATGGAGCAGTGGGACGCACTGATGTGTAGCTCAGATCCGGTCGTCCAAGCGGCGGCCTGTAAATGGGCTGCGGAGGCCGCCGGGGCTCAAGGGCTCCCGGTCGCCTGATCCCATCATTTTTCCCTTCTGAATGTACGAAGAACAAAGTTTTCAACAACAAGAACAACCGGAAGCATTCTATGCGTGCGTCGTTTGTCGTGGGACTAGGCGGGGACGGCGATGGCAGCGGACGACGGGCGTGGGACCTCTACTTCAGAACTGTCGTTCGCGGTGCCGGCGAATTCTGCCTGCCTTTAAAGCCTTTAAGGGAACAGGGTAGGGCAAAATTTTGAAAAAAATATGATTTTTTTGTTTTTTAGAGATTTGGATTTCCCAGTCTTTCCTGAACAATGCTGACTGTGTCATTTGAGCGTGCGCGATTTATCTACAAGAAAAATGACCTTTTCCGAAACCTAGGTGGTGACCGACCACGCCCCTTTTACACCTATGCATGATCTGTATCTCTCCTATGTTGTAAAAAAACAGTAAAAAAAACGCAGGTTTTCTCTAGGTTTAGCGGAATGTTTATTGCTCGTCCAGCAACAGCAAAAAGCTGTCTAGCTTTTACGTTTTTAGCCCCATAAATCCTCAGACACTGCCGGTATCACTCGCGACGCGCGTTCTTTTGCTTCTGCTTCGGCGTGCTTCCACGGGCAAGGTAATTTATTGTTTACTTTAAGACTAGATTTTGAATGTTAATCAAATGACGAAGACAAAGAAGGTATTTCAAAAGCGTCGCTTCCAGGGTAGTCGGCATAGGTCAATTTCTCATGCCGCCGAGTCCCCGCAACGCATTCTGATGCCTGACGCAGCGGCTACCACGTGTGCGTCTTCTTCGAAGCTGTCGCACTCGGCAGCACGCTTTGAAGAGCTCAAGGCAAGTGTTAGTGACTGCGACTATGAACTGATTGACATCGACCTTCTGTCCTGTACCGTCGCCGAAAGCTGGGTGTGTAAAGTGTGCGGTGGGGACTTGCAGCTGGTTGAAAAAGCAGCACAAAGAGCTGGCGTCGCCTGCACCTACTTTCTGAACTGTGAAAAGTGCTGTTGGACACACCGATTAGAGAGACGTCAAAACGGACAACTTCGGGCCTCTACTTGGTGTTTCACCAGGATGATTCACGGTGCAGTGGTTGCGGGACGCTGACCGGCGACGACTTTACTTTGCAGACAGGGCTACACAGCTCGTCACAAAAGAGGCCCGCAAAGCAAGGCAGCAAACAAAGAAACTAAATATTGACTATGGAGGTGACAACCTGGCTGGTGGCTACCGAACTGATACATCAGCATGCATTTCTAGAGTGCAAGTTTGTTATAAAGCGCCTTTTTTCACTTCAAAGTCAATTATCTCAAAACATCATTTTTTTGCGACGTTTGACCCTTTTTCTCTGAAACCATAAAAACTAGAAGCATTATTTTTTTCCACTACCAAGACAACACAAGGGAGAGTCTACTGAACTAGAATTATGGAAATTAATCAAGGCAATTTTGTTTGACAAGCTGTTTATTGTCCATTTTGGCATTAAAATTGGGAGGGTCCAGTAAAAACAAAAGCAAAAAAGAACTAAAATATATATAACAATAATTCTAGTTCAGTAAAGAGAACACAGAAAGCTAAATACAATGATACCAACATGAATCCTCTAACCCTAGCAGATCCTGAGAAAAAGGGTCACATACATAGGCTGAAACACATGGGAGGAATAGGGCCTACCCTGTTCCCTTAAAAGAGAAATATGGGACTGATCAAAAGAATTGGTATTCATCCCGTACGACAAGCCCGACCACCAAGCCGATTTGCACGAAGACGTCGCCGAGCCGTGGCTTCCTTCTCGTGGCTGAAGACATCGCTCGCGCAAACTTCCGCTTCGATGTGTCTACTTCGAGTGTGAATATGCACGCGCACGATTTCTATACTAGGCGCGAATGTCTCCAATGCGTGGTGCTTCCCGACTTCGACACGGGAGCGCTTTTGCTGGAGGGAAATCGGCAGCAAACTTTCTCCAACTTACAGCTTACCAGCTGAATTATTACTAAGGAAAGAGATCCCCCGTAACGAGATCCTATAGTAGCTCAGTGGGAACGACTTCCGCCTTACAAGCGGCCGGACCGGGTTCGATCCCAAGTAATTGCGTTCCTTTTTTTTCTTTTTCAAACATTTTCCGATGTTTACGTGTGTTTTTTTTACATTTATCACTGAAGAAACGAACAAAAATAAAAAACAAATGTTGTGGACGGAACGTCGCTGAATTAAATGGGATGGGATTTCCTTTTTTCACACCTGCAGAACTCAATGAAATCACTTTCCACAAATGCATGAAAGGATCATATAAACCAGGTAGTGTCCGCTTTCCGAGAAATTGCAAATGTGCTACATGAATTGCAGCCAGCCATTAGTCTCGACCCTGCTGATCTTTTCTAAACAATGCATAGCGCCACTTTTTTCGGATGCATAATACGGGAGCCAGCCTTCACGCAACATCTTGGGTGTATTCTTTGTTGATCATGGTACCAATCAAGGGTACTCACTACCATCTCCAACTCTCAAAGTAGAAAAACAACTCATCTTGAGGCTAGAACAGCGAGCGGAACAAACATAACTGCAAAAGAATCGCAAACAGCTCCTGCTACGCCGCGTGTCGTCTGCTACGTAGAAGGGAAAACAAAAAGAAAAAAAGCGTACGGTCGGGTGTGTTTTGCCGTGACTTCCGCCAATCTCTCCTGTCCACTCCTCCGACCTCCAGGCGCTGGTTTCGGTTTCGGTTTCAAGCAGTTCCGTCTTTTTGGCTTTATTAAAATTATACGCTACTCTGCTGCAAAATATTCATTGGGTAGTCCTACGATGACTACAATAAAGCGCCTGGGCGTGCAAATAAAAATAAATTTTGGGGGCGTTCGTGTCCCTTTAAAGGGTTATGAACGAAATTAAACGGATAGATTATTCTGGAATGGAATGCTCATATGCTACTTAGCATATACACTAAGTTATTGCTGATTTTTTAGAGCTCTGGTAATTGCAATATTCAATTTACGAATTTTTCTCATTTTCATCTGGCGACCAGGCAACACTGCCCAAGTTGGCCACAACTATGGCGTTCGCAACCGTGACCATGAACGCCTTCATTTTAGGCGCCCCATGATCGCCTGGTTTCCTCGCCGCGGTACGAACAAAACCGCCCACGTACCCGCAACTCGAAAGCATTCGCTATCGCCCCCAGCCCGTTGACCTTCAACCCTGCATGCGCCTGCGAGATATCCCTGAACGACGGTGACCACGACGAGTTCGTCCGTAACTCGTCGTCGCTGGAGCTGGTCACAAGGCGTAGTCAAAATGAACAGCTTCCAACATCTATTGATAGCAATCATCATCGCCGCTGCGATCAATGTCGAAAACTTTGACAAGGCGAGCGATGCTGCATACGTAATCGTCGCGGACCGCATGCTCGAAACGTGTGAAGCTGTAAACGAGTAGTTGAGGCTCGAGACGCCAAGAGAGCCAAGTTCAGGAGTGCGTGCAAGGTACGCTGCGCTGGAGGCTGGCTACGTCACTCAGCCCCCAGCTCCGCTCGACCTGTTTCCTCCGGGAGGGACTCGCATATAAATCGATTTATCCACGAAACTATCGTGCCGTTTTCAAAACACAAATTAAGCAGGATGATAGGAACACAAGAATACGGTCCTAGCAGTATAGTTATCTCACGTTTTATTTGTGGCGTGTCATAACCCCTTTAACCCCGGTTTGTCTATCCTGCTTCAAATGATCTCAAGGTGTGCTAGATACTCCTTGAATGACTTTGAAAAATACGACATCATCCATGTACGCCATGGCAAAAGTTGAACTTCGCGCCCCCCAGCACGATGTCCATAAGCCGTTGGAAACTAGATGGCGAGTTAGACAACCCAGAACGGAAGGCGGATAAACTCAAACAGACCCCTGTGACAGGTGAACACCGTCGTCTGGACATAGATGGGAATCCCTTCACGTGTCATCTCATTAAGTCGGCAATAGACAACGCAGAGGTGACCAACGAAGTCGACCATCCGGTCAAGGAAGGTGTACCGGTCACCGGTGACGGTTTAAGACTGGGCCACACCCGTCGTGCCGGTGATGAGAAAGAACGAAGAGGGACATCAGGCCTCTGCGTAGATTCTCTGCAACTAACAGTCAACGCGGCCACAAAGACGGAACAGTGCTCCCCTGCCGAGGGTGAAGATATTTTTGCAGCGTTGAATGGCGGGGAAGTTTTCCAGCACCCTCGACCTTAGGACGCCTGCAACCAGCTGGTCTTGGACGAGGAATCTCGCAAGATGGCGGTGCTCAACACCCACCAAGGAATGTTTTGCTTTGGTATCCGGTCTGAGATATATTCATGCGATATCATATTGTATTCTCGTTTGGGCCCGTGGGCGACGACCGATATTTATGTATCGTGTGGTCGTGCAGTATGTCCATGTCGGTCACCAATATGCACGCGATATCGTATTCTATTCCGATAACCACGCGTTATATCGGGGTATTGTGCTCCAATATCGTGTTGTATACCAATAACCGATAGTTATATCGGAATATTGTGCTCCAATATCGTTTTGTATGCCAATAACCACAAGTTATATCGGAATATTGTGCTCCATATCCTGTTGTATACCAATAACCGTATACTATATCGGGATATTGTGCTCCGGTATGAAGTCCCATCGTGCGTATTGGGTTAATCGGATAACAATAAGTTTTTTTGGTTTCATCAACTTCATTCGAGTACAAGATTCCACTAAGCCGAGTTCATATTGGCCTTTTTCAATAGGGACCAACATGAATTACGTCGGCATATACCGCGGACTAAGACGAAACGTAACACGATATTGAGCTTTCGTGAAGCAACATGTGATATCGGTATGCCCACATATACGACATCGCGTGAATGATATCGTAAGACAGCACGAGTTAATATACGGCAATACGCGAGAAAAAGATATTGGGTGTGGATACACACGGAACACAAACGTTCTGCGTTGCGAACACATTAACATTGATCGAAAGTGCAAGTATGTACAGCTGTTGGTACGGCACAGTACACACAGCCTCGAGCGCTTGAAATGCTAGACAACCACCAAACCACTCAGAATAACTAGCTGGAATATCCGCGACCTACCTTTCAATAAAAATGCCCAATAACGACGTGAGCAATATTGCAACTGAACGAAGC
>JAZHYW010017909.1:0-12506 GCA_037355805.1 Ixodes ricinus
AAGTTGCGTTGGACACCCCTGTGTTGTGTTTCTAAAGTTCACGTATACAAAACTTGCTGCCGAGAACGGAAGAAACGAGTGCGGCAGTTTTTCTTCGCCACCGGTGCCGATTGCACGCGGTTGAAGTTGTGATGAGCAACATTCATCTCTCGCTCTCGCACCAGGTACAGACATACGCCAGTTCCTAGAGAAGGAGACGAATCACTTCCCTGCCTGAATATATTTATTGTGCGTTGCACCACATTATGTATAATACATAGCGTTTCGCTACATTTTGCCGTTCTAGCAAACCGCACAGAAACCGAGACCGTGCATTGGTTAGGCCTACGTCAACCACACCGATCGGCTCAAGCTGGACCTGGACGCGTGCCATGTTTAGGATGACGAGTACAGTACATTATACATGTCTTACGGATCATACGTTGAAATAAACAAGACGAGAAATCTGGTTACATGCAGTAACAATACCTAAAAAAAATATATATATAATTGACCGCGTTCGCGGAGTTAACGACAAGGTTCACGCATGCCGTCTATTACCAGCGACGAATCTCCGAATCTGCCGAATATTCGTCGCGGAAGTTCGGAAATTTCCGAATCTGTCTGTCGTGTCCGCGTAGTGATGGCAACTACAGCCCGAATACTTATGAGTTTAATATGACCCAGAAGAGCCTCAGTGCCTAGCTTGCGCCATCGGTAGCTCGCAGTTCCAGAGTGCGCGCTCAGGGATCGCGCGCTCAGGGCAATGCCGATCTTCGTCCTTTATGCGCGAGTGGCGCCGCGCTGGACATCACACTCCTTCCCCCTCTAGATGCCGTCGCCATATCTTTGAGGAGGTCGCCTTTGACGTTGAGGTCTAGCGGAACTGTTTGATGGAACCAAGTCGGCATTGGGCTGCACTTCTGCTTGAGCCTCTGGGGCACATTGCTGTTCTGCTGGTGACGGTTCCCCAGTCGTCGGAATGGTCCACTGCGCTGGTAAACTTTGTGGGCCATTACTGGTCTTCGCTGTCGAAGATGATTCTGTGACAAAATGTCTCGGGTGGTCTGTTACCGGGTTCCTTATGTGATCTTCGTGTCGTCGTACTGTGCCTTGGTCTGTTCTGATGATCCAAGAACGAGATCCAAGTCTTCTTATGATTGTTCCTTGGATCCACGACGGTTTTCCTGTAAAGTTCTTAACGAACACCTCTCGGTTAACAGAAAGATTTCTAGGAGACTTGGTTGTTCCTGGTGTATCCTCATCTCTTCCCCTTGCTTGCGGTTGGAGGCGAAAGACAGTGTTGTGCCCGAATTGCCAAAAAAGTAACGAAATAGCGTTACTCGTTACTTTGGTAAAAAAGTAACGCGTTATTGAGCTACGTTACTTTTTTACAAACGTAACGATATACCGTTACCGTTACTTTTCAAAAATAACGAACGTTACTTTTACGTTACTTTTACGTTACTTTTCTGTTCGAGTACATATATGTTTGGAAGAGATGTATGATAAGCCTCCTGAACAAGCTTCGATAAAGATAGACATTTACAGAGTGGTTTCATAGTCTTTTGATGCGCGAAGCAGCTTAATTTTCGGCATGCAGAGTAGGCATTGAAACTGTAAATTATCTGATTCCGTCTCCTTTATTTGATACATTTCATTCAGTCCTGGCCATGGCGACGGAGTTTCGTTATTCATGTCCCTCTCATACGCAGAATGAGTCGGAGATGGTAGTCAATCGGCTTTTATAAACTACAGCATGCGAACGGGGACTGCTGGAACACAACGAGCCAACCAACACCCCTCATCTTTACGCCGGTTTTAGTAACAGTCCGGTTCATACTATTACCAGAGACTGATCTACCTCACTATGTGGAACAGGACACCGGTTACCAGCACATTGGTTATAATCACATGCTTCCTCTTACCAGCAATAACTCTTAGTTTTTCTGCGAAAAAAAAAAAAGGTTTCGTGTTTGTAAGTTCTCTTTTTAGGTTTAAAACTTTTTTTTTATTATGACCATAGGGAATTAAAGACTAACCAAGCGAAAGATTCTTCTGTGCGCAAAAGTGGGTCAGGAACTTTCAGGCAGTGAGGGTGAGAGCGGGGGTGTCCACAAAGGGTGTTTCTTTCTTTTTTTTTTTTTTGTAACTTGAGAAACAAGCAAATCGCTTCGCCACTGTTGTAAACGAATGTCTCTCTCTCCCCCCCCCCCCCCACTGTCCACCTCTGCTGCACAAAGCAGAGGGGGAAGAGGAGGGAGGGGAGGGGGCCTGTAACGCAGTCGTTCGTTCAAGCCTCGTGAATAGTAACACTATGAAAAAAAAAAAAGGGAGGACGAACGGAAATAGCTGGTAGCCGAAGGTTTTTTTCGACTTCGAGAAGAGAGTTTTTTTTATGTTTACTGTGACGGATGTTGCTTCCGTGCAGCGATAAGCTTGTGCAGGATTATGAGATGGATGGGTGAATAGATGGACTGATAAGTGGAAAACCCACCGTTTTAGGAAATCGGAGGTTCAGAAGTCTTAGCTGCAAGATACAGCATTGCCTGGGCATTGCGTGCTCGAGCGCAAGTAGTTGCCCCTCGAGCAGAGAAGCTAGATCCTCCATTGAGCTTAGTGACCTAAATTTAGTTCCCCTAACGTCTCCAGTTTTATGCACAAGATTGCTATTCTAAACGTTAGATCAGGCGTCGTGACCTTTTCCCAAATACCTAATGTATTTCACCAGTTTTGGTCAAAAGTAACGAGTAACGAGTAACGTAATGTAATAGCCGATACCGTAAAAAAGTAACGAAAATACTTTACTCGTTAGTCATTCAGAATAGTAACGAGTACGTTACTGCGTTAGCGAAAAATGTAACGCGTTACCAGTAACGTCGTTACTAGTAACGCGTTACCTCCAACACTGGAGGCGAGTGATCGCGCATGGACAACTCGCGACCCAACATCAGCATGGCTGGGTCTGTCCCGTCGCGCAACTGATGGTGGTGTGTTGCTTAAAAAGAAACCGAGCAATTCGGCACGATAAGCACCCAGTCTTGTCCTTCGACACCGCTTGTTTGGTCTCGTAAACCATCCTTTCAGCTTGTCCGTTGGTCGCCGGATGGTACGGTGCACTCGTGACGTGTCGAATACCGTTATTCTTAAAGAACTGTTCGGTTTCGGCTGATACCAGTGACGTACCGTTGTCGCTGACGATCTTGCGTGGTACTCCGAATGTTGCGAATACATTACGGAGTTCCTGGATGAGTGAGCTGGAAGTGATGGTGTTCATTTGACGAACTTCCAGCCATTTGCTGAAGGCGTCAACTACTATCAGCAACATCTTGCCTTCAACGGGTCCGGCGAAGTCGATATGTAATGTATCCCATGGCGTCGTCGGTCGTTGCCATTCCGGAGAAGGTGCTTTGGGCGGTGCCCGTTGATGCTGTTGGCAATTGCTGCACGTTCTTGCCTTGGCTTCGATGTCTCTGTCTACACCAGGCCACCAAACGTAACCTCGTGCAGCTGCCTTCATTGCCACCATGCCTCGATGACCTGCGTGGAGTAGCTCGAGGACCTGAGCTCTGGCTGCACTGGGAATGACTACCCTCGTGCCTCGCGTCAAGCAACCGTTAAGTGTCGACAGTTCAGTGGCGATACTTTTGTACAGCCTGCACTCGTCCTTGCTCAACTCTCCCAGATTGCCGTGATGTATGGCCTTGTAGACGAGTGCCAAAGTTTTGTCTTGCGCTGTGAGCGCTGCAATGCGTTCTGGGCAAAGTTGAGGAATAGGCGAGCCGGCCAACATCAGTACATCTCCAGGTTGGCAGGGCTCGTCGACACAAGCAGGTAGCGGTAGCCTGCTCAGAGCGTCTGCGTTTTGATGTAATCGTCCCCGTCTGTACTTCAACTCGTAGTCGTATGCACCTAGTTTGATGCACCATCGTGTCATACGCGGGGATAGCACTTGAGGTATTGTTTTCGAGCCTCCAAGTATTCCCAGAAGTGGTTGGTGGTCCGTGTAGATGGTTACCTGTCGTCCAGCGATGTATTCATGGAAGTGACATACTGCATAGACAATGGCCAACCCTTCTTTATCCAGCTGGGAATAGTTTTTCTCTGCTGCTCCTAGCGTCCTCGACGCAAAAGCAATCGGAGCCTCACGTCCCAAGGCGTCTTTCTGAGCAAGCACTGCTCCTACGCCGTAAGGGGACGCGTCGCAGGAAAGAAGCAGGGGCTTGTTTTCGTCATAGTGGGCAAGGACCGTGGATTCCTTGACTAGTTCCTTGAGCTTTCGGAACGCTTCCTTGTGACTGTCCTTCCAGAGCCAAGGAACATTTTTCTGGAGAAGCTTGTACAGGTCTGTTGCGACTGTAGCTCTGTTCTTGAGGAAGCGGTCATAAAATGCCAACAACCCCAGAAAGGCTTGCAGCTCAGGTTTCCCGGTTGGCTCTGGAGCGTCTAGAATCGCTTGCACTTTGTCAGCGGTTGTGTGAACCCCTGAAGCATCAATTTTGTGTCCCAGGAAGGTAGCTTCGCTGACTGCAAACTTGCATTTTTCTTTTTTAGTCTCAGACCGGTGCTGTCTAGTCTGGACAGTACTTGTTCCAAACGCTCAGCATGTTCTTTCTTGCTCGCTCCACTGATGATGATGTCATCTAAGTAGACACTTATTCCGTCTATGCCAGCGAGTGTTGTTTCCATCATTCGCTGGAAGATCGCTGGTGCTGCTGAAATTCCGAACGGAAGTCGTGTCACTCGGTACAATCCTTTCATCGTATTGATTGTAAGTACAGCTGCCGTCTCTTCAGTTACCTTTAGTTGCTGGTATGCTTGGCACAAGTCCAGCGTGGAGAAAGTAGTTCCGCCTCTGAGGTTCGAGAGCACTTCTCCTGTTGTTGGTAGCGGATAACTGGCCTTTTTCGATGCGGCGTTTACCGTACTCCTGTAGTCGCCACAGAGTCGGATAGCTCCGCTCTTCTTGCGAACGAGTACAAGCGGCGTAGCCCACTCAGAGTGTTGAACTGGCTCAATTATCCCTTGGTTCTGCAGCTGTTGAAGCTCGTCTGTCACCGCTGATCGTAGTGCGAGAGGAACAGGGCGAGCCTTGCAAAACTTTGGCGGGGCTCCTTCCTCCAGCTCCAAGTGCACTGGAGGTCCCGTGTATCCAGCGATGTCGTCTTGGAATACCTTGGAATGTCGTTGTAGCACTGCCTCCACCTCCGGTGGCGTGGTCTGCTGCTGCATCTGATTGATTCCTTGAACTCGGATGTTGAGCGCGTCGAACCAATCTCTACCCAAAAGGCTGCAGCCGGCCCCTTTCATTACCAGAAGCGGCAGTAGGTAATCCTTGGACTTGAAGCGTACTCGAACTTGAAGCGATCCTAGAAGTTTCAGGCCTTCGCCACTCCAAGTGTAGAGCTCCAAGTCGTTCTTCGTGAGCTTTGGTGGGTTCTTGGGCCAGGTTGAGCGAAATGTGTCTTCGCTTATCAACGAACAAGCGGCTCCAGAATCGACCTCGAACTGAAGTGGTTTACCTTCAATCCGAAGGGAAACATAAAATTTCGGGAAGCACCTTCGCGTGGTCAGCTGGTTCAGATCATGACATGTACATCTAGAAGAACACGCTGGCTGGCTCACCACTTCAGTCGCTGCTTCAACGTTGTAGTTAGCTTTCTTGTAGCCTGTTTTACCTTGTTGCTTTTTCTTTGCAATGCATGCCTTTTCAATGTGTCCTTCCTTTTTGCAGTAGTGACACTCGGTAGTCTTGAATCGGCAGGCCTGTGGGTCGTGTTGACCTGTGCAACGATAACACGGACGTCCCTTGTGTGAAGCGGACTTGTTGCATGCATCCGTTGTCTTGTTGACCTGGAGATCCTCCTTGTTTTTTATACTCTGTTGTTGTTTCGAGGCACTCTCAGCACGGACGGCGATGTCTAAGGCGCTTGCGAACGTTAAGTTCTTTTCTGCGAACAGACGTTGTTGCAGAAGTTCGTCACGGATGCCGCAGACAAACCTGTCGCGCAGCATCACGTCCAGTGGCAGTTTAGTGTCCCATTGTGGAGTTGCCGGTTGTGCAGCCGTAGCCACTGCATCGGGTGCTGCTTGTGACGCCGGTTGCTGCGACGCCGGTTGCCGTGCCGTTGTCGATGCCACAAGCGTAGTTGCGGAAGCTAAGACGCCGAAATTGCAGTCTCCAGCCAGCATTTTGAGTGCCGCAACGTAGCTGTTTATGGACTCGTCCGGTAGTTGGTCTCGCCTCTGGAAGTTGTACCGGCTATAGAGCTCCGAAGGTTTTGGATCGAAGTGAGCGCCGAGGATCGTCACGAGTTCTTCGAACTCGACATCCCCGGGTCCTCTGGGTGCTACCAACGCTCGTACGATGTCATATGTTTCTGGACCGCACAGCGTAAGTAGGACAGCTCGCTTCCTGTCCACGGCGCTGATGTTATTCGCCACGAAGTAGAATCCGAGGCGCTCAATCCACGATGCCCATGACTTGCCTGAGAAGGCTTCCATTTTGCCTGACTTAGACATGGCTCGAGGTCTGAGGTTCCAGGCGTCGTAGGTCCTTGATTACTCGTCGCCAGTGTCGTGTCCGCGTAGTGATGGCAACTACAGCCCGAATACTTATGAGTTTAATATGACCCAGAAGAGCCTCAGTGCCTAGCTTGCGCCATCGGTAGCTCGCAGTTCCAGAGTGCGCGCTCAGGGATCGCGCGCTCAGGGCAATGCCGATCTTCGTCCTTTATGCGCGAGTGGCGCCGCGCTGGACATCCGCTGTCCGAATCGAATCTCCGGTGATTGGTCCCATCACTACTCTCAACACATCCGGGAAGTCCAAGTTTCGCGTCCTATCCTGCCCATTCGTCAAAACTGTGGTCCCGAAGTGGAAACAAACGACGTCACAGAAGCCGGTGTGTCATGTTGTCGGATGTCGCGATCCTGGCGGTTGGTCGTAGAAATGCTGGCTAAAGTTCGAGCGAACGCAAGTGTCGCTGTCGTCGTAGCGACCCAACTGCTGGCTGGGGTAGCTTCCATGAACTGTTACACCAGAGAGTGACCTGCAGCAGAACAGGCGTCTGCTATTTACACCACCGCTGCTGGAACACCGCCAGGATCGCGACCGGCGACAGCATGAATTTATGACGTCGCCAGGTAGAAATCGAGGGACCACTTTTTTGGACGAGGTAAACACACCAGTCGAAGACGCGTTGCAAACACCATATTTCGGCGTCCTCGGAGGTAAAGCAGGCCTCCGAGATCCCGAAGTCCCCAGCTACCCCAGCAGTACGAGTGTAATTGCGCTAAATCCGTCTCACGCCGCGAGATGGCGATGTCTGCCCAGTCATAACAGAGGGGCGCGCCGTCACCGTCAGCGTCACACAAGGCGTCGCAGGTAGAGATCTGCCCTGGCAGGGGCCAGACCACGGGCCGGGTCGGGCCTAGAGGACTTCAGAGGACTAGCGGCGCGGCGTTCCTTTTCGCCCATCAACACGACACATACGACAATGCGCAGCCTCGGCGGCGTAAACCATCTGGTACGTCCCCTGAAGGGTGCCTTTCCTGAACAACTTTTCGCAGACCACCGCAAAAGACTGCGATATATATATATATATATATATATATATATATATATATATATATATATATATATATATATATATATATGGGCGGTTTCATTTGGATTCAGGCAACGAGTGGCAGTCGTATTTTTATTTTGCTTCAAATATTTATATTTTGTGGAGCATGTTTCTAGAAGAGCAATCCTTTTTATTTTCATGTCCTGACATGATTAGTTCCTGAGAAAAAAAATCTCAAAGAAGCGGGAAAGAACTACGAGGTTTTGACGATTGTCGTGTGTGGCGTTTTTGAATCACTCTCAATCTCAAAGTATTCAAAAGAGAACGTCTATATTTTTTAGTGTGATATATAGGCATGTAGGTAAGCCGAAATTATAACTTCTATTTATTATTCGTCGCTCTAATTTTTGTAAAAATCCCCAAACATGCCTCCGCGAACAACTGTGACCTAAATTGGGGATTTTATTTTGAGTCGACTATGTTTAGTATCGCTTTTAAAATATTACCACGTGTAGAACCATTCATTGCCTTCCAAATTAAGCAAAGTTTGTGTTTTTATCATGTACGAGTACTGAGAAATAAATTATGAAACAGAGAGGGTTTCACTTTTCGTTCAACTTCAGCACGCTGTATAAAAAAAAAAAACATTTTTAATTTTTCTTTTTCTCGCGTTGCGTTCTCTTCACACCTTCTTTTAGCCAAAATACATTCCGTTAATAGTATTTGCCTTGGTTTTGAGTTTTAAGCCTCTAAAAATGCTAAAAAAGAGCATATGCCGATGGTGGGATTTGACGATTTTCGTGTGTGGCGTTTTTGAACCACTCTCAATGTCAAAGTATTCAAAAGAGAGTTTCGATATTTTTTTATTGTGATATATATGCAAGTCAGTAAAACGACATTCCATCTACTATTTATTATTCGTCGATCCAATCTTCGTAAAAATCCCCAAACATGCCTCCGCGAACAACTGTGACCTAAACTGCGGATTTTTTTTAGTGGACTATGTTTAGTTTTGTTTTTAATATAATACTACGTGTAGAACCTTTCATTGCCTTTCACATTATGTAAAGTTTGTGCCTTAATCACGTACGAGTACTGAGAAATAAATTATGAAACAGAGAAGGTTTTCACTTTTTGTTCAATTTCAGCACGCTGTAAAAAAAGTAAAAAAAATACTTTTTAAATTTTTTTTGCGTTGCGTTTTTTACATTTTTCTTTTAGCCAGAATACATTCTGTTAGAGTTATATGCACTAGTTTTGAGTTTTAAGCCTCTAAATGTGCTAAAAAAGAGCAAATGCTGATGGTGGGTTTCTGGGTTATAGCTGTATATTTTATTCTTTATTATAATAATCTAAGGAACGTTGAATAAATACTCATATAAAAACATGAATGTCGTTAGGCGTATAATAACAAGTTTGCAATTCCAAACGTCTAAACACTATAAAATCGCAACGGCCGGGAGCGTGTTTTCAGACAATTTCTGCCGGTGCCATGATTGGAGGGGCCTCAAGCTCAAACCCTATGCGCTACATAATCTATACTACGTTAGAAATATCAAAGTATAATGTCGTAAAACATTAGAGTAAAATACGCTCCCTATTGGAAACCTAGATTTTTAAATGCGAAATTTTATAGTTTTAATGCTAAATTCATGTTGATAGCAGAACCAAATCATTTTTCAGCATATTTAAAGGCTTAAAACTCAAAATCAGTGCATATACCTCTAACGGAATGTATTCTGGGTAAAATAAGGGTGTAAAAAAACGCGAAGCAAAAAACAAAAGAAAAATATTAAAAATGTTTTTTTTATACAGCGTGCTGAAATTGAACGAAAAGTGAAAACCTTCTCTGTTTCATAATTTATTTCTCAGTACTCGTACGTGATTAAGACACAAACTTTACATAATATGAAAGACAATGAAAGGTTCTACACGTGGTATTATTTTAAAAACAAAACTAAACATAGTCGACTAACAAAAAAATCCGCAGTTTAGGTCCCAGTTGTTCGCGGAGGCATGTTTGGGGATTTTTACAAAGATTGGATCGACGAATAATAAATAGTAGATGAAATGTTGTTTTACTGACTTGCATATATATCACAATAAAAAATATCGAAACTCTCTTTTGAATACTTTGACATTGAGAGTGGTTCAAAAACGCCACCCACGAAAATCGTCAAATCCCACCACCGGCATTTGCTCTTTTTTAGCATTTTTAGAGGCTTAAAACTCAAAACCAAGGCAAATACTATTAACGGAATGTATTCTGGCTAAAAGAAGGTGTAAAGAGAACGCATCGCGAGAAAAAGAAAAAAATTAAAAATGGTTTTTTTTTATACAGCGTGCTGAATTTTAACGAAAAGTGAAAACCCTCTCTGTTTCATAATTTATTTCTCAGTACTCGTACATGATAAAAACACAAACTTTACTTAATTTGGAAGGCAATGAATGGTTCTACACGTGGTAATATTTTAAAAGCGATACTAAACATAGTCGACTCAAAATAAAATCCCCAATTTAGGTCACAGTGGTTCGCGGAGGCATGTTTGGGGATTTTTACAAAAAATAGAGCGACGAATAATAAATAGCAGTTATAATGTCGGCTTACCTACATGCCTATATATCACACTAAAAAAATATAGACGTTGTCTTTTGAATACTTTGAGATTGAGAGTGATTCAAAAACGCCACACACGACAATCTTCAAAACCTCGTAGTTCTTTCCCGCTTCTTTGAGATTTTGTTTTCTCAGGAACTAATCATGTCAGGATATTAGAATAAAAAGGATTGTTCTTCTTCGAACATTCTCCACAATATATAAAAATTTGAAGCAAAATAAAAAATACGACTGCCACTCGTTGCCTGAATCCAAATGAAACCGCCCATATATATATATATATATATATATATATATATATATATATATATATATATATATATATATATATATATATATATATATATATAGGTACGCAGCGAGAGTGGGCAATTTAAAACTTTATCCGTGTTTTGCCCAAACCCGTCGCGACTTTTCCCTTTCTTTTCAACTGTGACACATGGTTTAGTTTACTGCTGCTTGTCATTTTTGAGTAATGCGGATTCTTGGGCGAGTTGGTGCGGAAATTTTTAAAACATAA
The DNA here is from genome assembly GCA_037355805.1 of Ixodes ricinus. Classification (NCBI taxonomy): domain Eukaryota; kingdom Metazoa; phylum Arthropoda; class Arachnida; order Ixodida; family Ixodidae; genus Ixodes; species Ixodes ricinus. The sequence continues at coordinate 10,685 of JAZHYW010017909.1, forward strand.
TAGCGCTTCAAGACAGGGACGAGAGTAGGAACGAGACAAAAAAATGCGCTAACTTCAACTGGTTTAATCGTTAGAAAATCAAGGGTATAAATACTCTGCATCATCGCGCCATTCAACCAATCGCATGCCACGCCAATGCTCGCAAGAACTGTGTCTCTTTGTCGCCCAAATCGATCGACGCCACGCTGACACATATATATCGATCCCCGTATTTTTTTTATCAGGTCTGCCTCTATAATTTTCCTTATCGTCTTATCTCTGTGTTTTCTAATAACAGTGCACAAATTAAATTCAGGTTTGCACCCACGGTCATGGCAGTGCATTGACAAATGACCGTCACGCTGTCCGCTCACTTTTTGGTTGTGTTCGCGCAATCTATCATTTGGACATCTTCCCGCCTGTCCCACGTACTTTTTGCCGCACGTCAGCGGGATCTGATAGACAACTCCTGCGCATTCTACAAACGGGCTGCGATACTTTTTCACGCAGCCAACCGGTGGTTTGCGGTAAGGGTCCGTCAGTTTGCACAACTTGGCAAGTTTTTCCGGTACAGAAAAAACCACCCGAGCATTTACGCGGTTTGCTATCCATTTGAGATTGTGTGCAGTTTTGTGCATGTAAGGCACAACCGCTACTCTTCGGCCGTGTTCCAAAATTTACTCGATCTTACTCTAGGGTAAGGGTTTCGTACCTTGGCGTTCCAAAACTTAACCGCGTTCAGCGCTTTTCAATTTGTGTTGTCACGTGACATGACCCGCCGGAGTAACTCGGATCCATTTGGGTAGGAATTGGAACACAGCCTTTGTTTCTTTTGGGCCATATCTTGATCTGGGCTCGCTATTACTCGTCATGGCCAGCTTTCTGGGACACGCTGTTTTAGTTCCCGATTCTCACGACACGTAGCGTATCAACCTTGAGCAACCTAAAGCCCCTTGATATGTTTCAATAAGTAGCGCAAGGTGCGCCAATGCACGAGCACACGTGCAACATGCAGTCCCTCGGTAGGACCTTTAGCGAACGACAGCGCAGCACTGAAGTCAGCAGCCACTGTAAGCGCACGGCGGCTGAGCATTCTCTAGATGCACATGTGTCTTTCCCAGACAAGGCTGGCGGTACGGCAACGTGTCATCCAGGCTAAAGCCCCTTTCATGTTTCAAAAGTAGCGCAAGGTGCGCCGATGCACGAGGCACGTGCAACATGCAGCCCTTGGTAAGACCTTTGCGACACAGCGCAGCACTAGCAGCACTACACTGTAAGCAGCCACTGAGCTTCAGATTCCAGACTGCCATGTTCTTCCCAGAAGCGGCGCTAGTCTTCCCAGTACAGTAGTCTCGAGCAATTCCACAACAATGAATGGCGCCACCTTTTCCAGGATAAAGGGGCTTTAGAGCAACTCTTGGCGAATTTTCACCAGATGCTCGGGCGCGTAGCTTTGGCTAATGCATAGACGCCATTTTACCGCCCAAGTCACGCACCGAGAGCGTCACGCGCTGGCACATTCAGGGCAACAATGGATGTCTTCACCCTCAGACAGACAGACATGTAGGCACCCTGAGAGCAAAATAAACGGAGAATTCGAAGCGCGCGACCGCTATCTGAACCTCTCTCCTGTGCATCTCTCCGACCTCCCACCCTTTTCACCGTTTGCGTATGGCCAAATACTTTACTATAGGGGAATACATTCCACTCCGCTCATTTACATTAGATAGAACGCCTACAGCGTTGAATCCAGCCCTGACGGAAAGGGAGATCCGAGCCGAGTTTCTTTTTTTTTTTGCTTTTGCAAATAAGCTATTAGAGTAACATGTAATCTTCGAACAGA
>JAZHYW010017912.1:0-56610 GCA_037355805.1 Ixodes ricinus
AGAACCAGGGAGTGAGGAGGAGAGCATGGACGACTCGGCCAGCACCAGCCGGAGGAGGGGTCCACCCCAGAGGAAAAGGACCGCCCAAGACATCCAAAACCTCATTAGGCTGCTCGAGCTGCCACCAGAAAGACCAGTGGACCAAGGGGCTCTCAACTGGAGGCAGGTCCTAGACCAACTGGACCTGGAGGAGGTGAACAACGTCCAGAACCTCCAGTACCTGGTCAGGCTGGTGGAGTTCAGAGGGTTTGATGCCGGGAAGCTGGCCCAGAGCATCATGGCCAAGGAGGCGTCTGGCCACTTTAAGAAAAGAGGAACAACAGGCACAGAAGTGGTCAGCAAGACCATGGACATCCTGGCCATGGTGGTCATTGGCATGTCGAGGGGGGCCAAGATCGAGAAGATCAGGAAGGGCCTCTCCAAGGAGGGCCTGGAGGCCGTGGATGCCTTGATCAAGGCATATGGCATTGTCAGCAGCACACAGGAGCCCCTGAGTGCCCACCTTCCCCAGGATGGTGGCTGTGTTTCCCAGCATGGCCATGGACTTCGCCAGCCACATGACTCTGGGACCCGTCAGCCACATGACGATGACCAGCCTGGTGGAGAACTACCCCAAGAGCCTGATGTGCGCCGGCTTCCCAGCCTGATCCCGACAAGCAGGCCAGGGTACGCCAACAGCATGCTGGCGGCGTACTTTCTGTTCCAACTGGAAGTGTCCCTCGACTTGAACCCAGAGTTCAAGAAACTGACTCATGACGACCAGAAGAAGATGGTCGAGGGATTCGCCAGGGCAGCGATACAGTCCTCTTACTGCTCAAAGGAACAAAGGGTGCGCCAGATGGTGAAGCACGACCTGGCTGCTCTGTCGATGTCTCTCATCGCCGTCCCCTCCACTCGCCTTGGCCGTGCCCTCCTCGACGCAGCCAATGTATACCGCCGGTACTAAAACCGCCCTTTTAAGGGTCAGTCCTCTCCACCGGCAGTCTGTGAAGGGTGAGCTACCTACCAAAGTGACCTTGACAACAAGGCCCTCATTGTCAGTAAAAAGAGGCACCAGACGAGTTCAAGACAGACAAAACAACAGTGAAAACTGTTGGCAGCTATTTATTCTTATTTATTTAGTGCTGCTGCTAAGAAACTGATCTCACTTACTCCAGTGTACTTAGATGGAAAGTGTTTTGAGAAGTGTTTTACCTTTATGTGGACCTTTACCATTATGTTGACAAAACCAAGAAAGTGACAAGCCAGACAAAAGTCTGCGACCACTGGGGGTTAGTACCCAAATCAAAGAAACCTGTTGGAGGTTAGTATGCTTCCGTTAGCCGAGACCTGTTGGAGGTCAGTATCCTTCCATTCCACACTCCAGGACCACGAGAGCCTGGAGAAGAAGGAGAACCAGGGAGTGAGGAGGAGAGCATGGACGACTCGGCCAGCACCAGCCGAAGGAGGGGTCCACCCCAGAGGAAAAGGACCGCCCAAGACATCGAAAACCTCATTAGGCTGCTCGAGCTGCTACCTGCAGAAAGACCAGTGGAGCAAGGGGCTCTCAACTGGAGGCAGGTCCTAGACCAACTGGACCTGGAGGAGGTGAACAACATCCAGAACCTCCAGTACCTGGTCAGGCTGGTGGAGTTCAGAGGGTTTGATGACGGGAAGCTGGCCCAGAGCATCATGGCCAAGGAGGCGTCTGGCCACTTTAAGAAAAGAGGGCCAACAGGCACTAAAGTGGTCAGCAAGACCATGGACATCCTGGCCATGGTGGTCATTGGCATGTCGAGGGGGCCAAGATCGAGAAGATCAGGAAGGGCCTCTCCAAGGAGGGCTTGAGGCCGTGGATGCCTTGATCAAGGCATATGGCATCGTTAGCAGCACACAGGAGCCCCTAGTGCCCACCTTCCCCAGGATGGTGGCTGTGTTTCCCAGCATGGCCATGGACTTCTGCCAGCCAGATGAATCTGGGACCCGTCAGCCACATGACGATGACCAGCCTGGTGGAGAACTACCCCAAGAGCCTGATGTGCGCCGGCTTCCCAGCCTGATCCCGACAAGCAGGCCAGGGTACGCCAACACCATGATGGCGGCGTACTTTCTGTTCCAACTGGAGGTGTCCCTCGACTTGAACCCAGAGTTCAAGAAACTGACTCATGACGACCAGAAGAACATGGTCGAGGGATTCGCCAGGCAGCGATGCAGTCCTTTTACTGCTCGGAGGAACAAAGGGTGCGCCAGATGGTGAAGCACGACCCAGCTGCTCTGTCGATGTCTCTCATCGCCGTCCCCTCCACTCGCCTTGGCCCTGCCCTCCTCGACGCAGCCACAGTATACCGCCGGTACTAAAACCGCCCCTTTAAGGGTCAGTCCTCTCCACCGGCGGTCTGTGAAGGGTGAGCTACCTACCAAAGTGACCCTGACAACAAGCCCTCATTGTCAGTAAAAGAGGCACCAGACGAGTCCAAGACGGACAAAACAACAGTGAAAACTGTTGGCAGCTATTTATTCTTATTTATTTAGTTGCTGCTAAGAAACTGATCTCATAAAGTGTACTTACATTGAAAGTGTTTTGAGAAGTGTGTTACCTTTATGTGGACCTTTACCATTATGTTGACAAAACCAAGAAAGTGACAAGCCAGACAAAAGTCTGAGACCACTAGGGGGTTAGTACCCAAACCAAAGAAACCTGTTGGAGGTTAGTATCCTTCCGTTAGCTGAGACCTGTTGGAGGTCAGTATCCTTCCATTCCACACTCCAGGACTTCGTCTCCACGTCCAGAGAGCCTGGAGACGAAGGAGAACCAGGGAGTGAGCAGGAGAGCATGGACGACTCTGTCCAGCACCAGCCGGAGGAGGGGTCCACCCCAGAGGAAAAGCACCGCCCAAGACATCGAAAACCCCATTAGGCTGCCTCGAGCTGCCACCAGAAAGGCCAGTGGAGCAAGGGGCTCTCAACTGGAGGCAGGTCCTATACCAACTGGACCTGGAGGAGGTGAACAACATCCAGAACCTCCAGTACCTGGTCAGGCTGGTGGAGTTCAGAGGGTTTGATGCCGGGAAGCTGGCCCAGAGCATCATGGCAAAGGAGGCGTCTGGCCACTTTAAGAAAAGAGGGCCGAACAGGCACTGAAGTGGTCAGCAAGACCATGGACATCCTGGCCATGGTGGTCATTGGCATGTCGAGGGGGGCCAAGATCGAGAAGATCAGGAAGGGCCTCTCCAAGGAGGGCTTGGAGGCCGTGGATGCCTTGATCAAGGCATATGGCATCGTCAGCAGCACACAGGAGCCCCTAGTGCCCACCTTCCCCAGGATGGTGGCTGTGTTTCCCAGCATGGCCATGGACTTCGCCAGCCACATGACTCTGGGACCCGTCAGCCACGTGACGATGACCAGCCTGGTGGAGAACTACCCCAAGAGCCTGATGTGCGCCGGCTTCCCCAGCCTGATCCCGACAAGCAGGCCAGGGTACGCCAACACCATGCTGGCGGCGTACTTTCTGTTCCAACTGGAAGTGTCCCTCGACTTGAACCCAGAGTTCAAGAAACTGACTCATGACGACCAGAAGAAGACTGGTCGAGGGATTCTGCCAAGGCAGCGATAAAGTCCTCTTACTGCTCAAAGGAACAAAGGGTGCGCCAGATGGTGAAGCACGACCTGGCTGCTCTGTCGATGTCTCTCATCGCCGTCCCGGTCCACTCGCCTTGGCCCTGCCCTCCTCGACGCAGCCACAGTATACCGCCGGTACTAAAACCGCCCTTTAAGGGTCAGTCCTCTCCACCGGCGGTCTGTGAAGGGTGAGCTACCTACCAAAGTGACCCTGACAACAAGCCCTCATTGTCATGTAAAAGAGGCACCAGACGAGTCCAAGACAGACAAAACAACAGTGAAAACTGTTGGCAGCTATTTATTCTTATTTATTTAGTTGCTGCTAAGAAACTGATCTCATAAAGTGTACTTACATTGAAAGTGTTTTGAGAAGTGTGTTACCTTTATGTGGACCTTTACCATTATGTTGACAAAACCAAGAAAGTGACAAGCCAGACAAAAGTCTCAGACCACTGGGGGTTAGTACCCAAACCAAAGAAACCTGCTGGAGGTTAGTATCCTTCCGTTAGCTGAGACCTGTTGGAGGTCAGTATCCTTCCATTCCACACTCCCTGACCCCGTCTCCACGTCCAGAGAGCCTGGAGACGAAGGAGAACCAGGGAGTGAGCAGGAGAGCATGGACGACTCGGCCAGCACCAGCCGGAGGAGGGGTCCATCCCAGAGGAAAAGGACCGCCCAAGACATCGAAAACCTCATTAGGCTGCTCGAGCTGCCGCCAGAAAGACGAGTGGAGCAAGGGGCTCTCAACTGGAGGCAGGTCCTAGACCAACTGGACCTGGAGGAGGTGAACAACATCCAGAACCTCCAGTACCTGGTCAGGCTGGTGGAGTTCAGAGGGTTTGATGTCGGGAAGCTGGCCCAGGGCATCATGGCCAAGGAGGCATCTGGCCACTTTAAGAAAAGAGGGCCAACAGGCACTGAAGTGGTCAGCAAGACCATGGACATCCTGGCCATGGTGGTCATTGGCATGTCGAGGGGGGCCAAGATCGAGAAGATCAGGAAGGGCCTCTCCAAGGAGGGCTTGAGGCCGTGGATGCCTTGATCAAGGCATATGGCATCGTCAGCAGCACACAGGAGCCCCTAGTGCCCACCTTCCCCAGGATGGTGGCTGTGTTTCCCAGCATGGCCATGGACTTCGCCAGCCACATGACTCTGGGACCCGTCAGCCACGTGACGATGACCAGCCTGGTGGAGAACTACCCCAAGAGCCTGATGTGCGCCGGCTTCCCCAGCCTGATCCCGACAAGCAGGCCAGGGTACGCCAACACCATGCTGGCGGCGTACTTTCTGTTCCAACTGGAAGTGTCCCTCGACTTGAACCCAGAGTTCAAGAAACTGACTCATGACGACCAGAAGAAGATGGTCGAGGGATTCGCCAAGGCAGCGATAAAGTCCTCTTACTGCTCAAAGGAACAAAGGGTGCGCCAGATGGTGAAGCACGACCTGGCTGCTCTGTCGATGTCTCTCATCGCCGTTCCCTCCACTCGCCTTGGCCCTGCCCTCCTCGACGCAGCCACAGTATACCGCCGGTACTAAAACCGCCCTTTTAAGGGTCAGTCCTTTCCACCGGCAGTCTGTGAAGGGTGAGCTACCTACCAAAGTGACCTTGACAACAAGCCCTCATTGTCAGTAAAAGAGACACCAGACGAGTCCAAGACGGACAAAACAAGTGAAAACTGTTGGCAGCTATTTATTCTTATTTATTTAGTTGCTGCTAAGAAACTGATCTCATTTACTCTAGTGTACTTACATTGAAAGTGTTTTGAGAAGTGTTTCACCTTTATGTGGACCTTTACCATTATGTTGACAAAACCAAGAAAGTGACAAGCCAGACAAAAGTCTGAGACCACTGGGGGTTAGTACCCAAACCAAAGAAACCTGTTGGAGGTTAGTATCCTCCCGTTAGCCGAGACCTGTTGGAGGTCAGTATCCTTCCATTCCACACTCCAGGACTTCGTCTCCAGGACCAGAGAGCCTGGAGACGAAGGAGAACCAGGGAGTGAGGAGGAGAGCATGGACGACTCGGCCAGCACCAGCCGGAGGAGGGGTCCACCCCAGAGGAAAAGGACCGCCAAAGACATCGAAAACCTCATTAGGCTGCTCGAGCTGCCACCAGAAAGACCAGTGGAGCAAGGGGCTCTCAACTGGAGGCAGGTCCTAGACCAACTGGACCTGGAGGAGGTGAACAACATCCAGAACCTCCAGTACCTGGTCAGGCTGGTGGAGTTCAGAGGGTTTGATGACGGGAAGCTGGCCCAGAGCATCATGGCCAAGGAGGCGTCTGGCCACTTTAAGAAAAGAGGGCCAACAGGCACTAAAGTGGTCAGCAAGACCATGGACATCCTGGCCATGGTGGTCATTGGCATGTCGAGGGGGGCCAAGATCGAGAAGATCAGGAAGGGCCTCTATAAGGAGGGCCTGGAGGCCGTGGATGCCTTGATCAAGGCATATGGCATCGTTAGCAGCACACAGGAGCCCCTAGTGCCCACCTTCCCCAGGATGGTGGCTGTGTTTCCCAGCATGGCCATGGACTCCTGCCAGCCAGATGAATCTGGGACCCGTCAGCCACATGACGATGACCAGCCTGGTGGAGAACTACCCCAAGAGCCTGATGTGCGCCGGCTTCCCAGCCTGATCCCGACAAGCAGGCCAGGGTACGCCAACACCATGATGGCGGCGTACTTTCTGTTCCAACTGGAGGTGTCCTCGACTTGAACCCAGAGTTAAAGAAACTGACTCATGACGACCAGAAGAACATGGTCGAGGGATTCGCCAGGGCAGCGATGCAGTCCTCTTATTGCTCGGAGGAACAAAGGGTGCGCCAGATGGTGAAGCACGGCCTGGCTGCTCTGTCGATGTCTCTCATCGCCGTCCCCTCCACTTGCCTTGGCCCTGCCCTCCTCGACGCAGCCACAGTATACAGCCGGTACTAAAACCGCCCTTTTAAGGGTCAGTCCTCTCCACCGGCGGTCTGTGAAGGGTGAGCTACCTACCAAAGTGACCCTGACAACAAACCCTCATTGTCAGTAAAAGAGGCACCAGACGAGTCCAAGACGGGACAAAACAACAGTGAAAACTGTTGGCAGCTATTTATTCTTATAGTGTACTTACATTGAAAGTGTTTTGAGAAGTGTTTTACCTTTATGTGGACCTTTACCATTATGTTGACAAGACCAAGAAAGTGACAAGCCAGACAAAAGTCTGAGACCGCTGGGGGTTAGTACCCAAACCAAAGAAACCTGTTGGAGGTTAGTATCCTTCAGTTAGCCGAGACCTGTTGGAGGTCAGTATCCTTCAATTCCACACTCCAGGACTTCGTCTCCAGGACCAGAAAGCCTGGAGACGAAGGAGAACCAGAGAGTGAGGCAGGAGAGCATGGACGACTCGGCCAGCACCAGCCGGAGGAGGGGTCCACCCCAGAGGAAAAGGACCGCCCAAGACATCGAAAACCTCATTAGGCTGCTCGAGCTGCCACCAGAAAGACCAGTGGAGCAAGGGGCTCTCAACTGGAGGCAGGTCCTAGACCAACTGGACCTGGAGGAGGTGAACAACATCCAGAACCTCCAGTACCTGGTCAGGCTGGTGGAGTTCAGAGGGTTTGATGCCGGGAAGCTGGCCCAGAGCATCATGGCCAAGGAGGCATCTGGCCACTTTAAGAAAAGAGGGCCAACAGGCACTAAAGTGGTCAGCAAGACCATGGACATCCTGGCCATGGTGGTCATTGGCATGTCGAGGGGGGCCAAGATCGAGAAGATCAGGAAGGGCCTCTCCAAGGAGGGCCTGGAGGCCGTGGATGCCTTGATCAAGGCATATGGCATCGTTAGCAGCACACAGGAGCCCCTAGTGCCCACCTTCCCCAGGATGGTGGCTGTGTTTCCCAGCATGGCCATGGACTTCGCCAGCCACATGACTCTGGGACCCGTCAGCCACATGACGATGACCAGCCTGGTGGAGAACTACTCCAAGAGCCTGATGTGCGCCGGCTTCCCCAGCCTGATCCCGACAAGCAGGCCAGGGTACGCCAACACCATGCTGGCGGCGTACTTTCTGTTCCAACTGGAGGTGTCCTCGACTTGAACCCAGAGTTCAAGAAACTGACTCATGACGACCAGAAGAACATGGTCGAGGGATTCGCCAGGGCAGCGATGCAGTCCTCTTACTGCTCGGAGGAACAAAGGGTGCGCCAGATGGTGAAGCACGACCTGGCTGCTCTGTCGATGTCTCTCATCGCCGTCCCCTCCACTCGCCTTGGCCCTGCCCTCCTCGACGCAGCCACAGTATACCGCCGGTACTAAAACCGCCTCTTTAAGGGTCAGTCCTCTCCACCGGCGGTCTGTGAAGGGTGAGCTACCTACCAAAGTGACCCTGACAACAAGCCCTCATTGTCAGTAAAAGAGGCACCAGACGAGTCCAAGACGGACAAAACAACAGTGAAAACTGTTGGCAGCTATTTATTCTTATAGTGTGCTAACATTTGACATTGAAAGTGTTTTGAGAAGTGTTTTACCTTTATGTGGACCTTTACCATTATGTTGACAAAACCAAGAAAGTGACAAGCCAGACAAAAGTCTGAGACCACTGGGGTTAGTACCCAAACCAAAGAAACCTGTTGGAGGTTAGTATCCTTCAGTTAGCTGAGACCTGTTGGAGGTCAGTATCCTTCCATTCCACACTCCAGGACTTCGTCTCCAGGACCAGAGAGCCTGGAGACGAAGGAGAACCAGAGAGTGAGGAGGAGAGCATGGACGACTCGGCCAGCACCAGCCGGAGGAGGGGTCCACCCCAGAGGAAAAGGACCGCCCAAGACATCGAAAACCTCATTAGGCTGCTCGAGCTGCCACCAGAAAGACCAGTGGAGCAAGGGGCTCTCAACTGGAGGCAGGTCCTAGACCAACTGGACCTGGAGGAGGTGAACAACATCCAGAACCTCCAGTACCTGGTCAGGCTGGTGGAGTTCAGAGGGTTTGATGCCGGGAAGCTGGCCCAGAGCATCATGGCCAAGGAGGCGTCTGGCCACTTTAAGAAAAGAGGGCCAACAGGCACAAAAGTGGTCAGCAAGACCATGGACATCCTGGCCATGGTGGTCATTGGCATGTCGAGGGGGGCCAAGATCGAGAAGATCAGGAAGGGCCTCCCCAAGGAGGGCCTGAGGCCGTGGATGCCTTGATCAAGGCATATGGCATCGTTAGCAGCACACAGGAGCCCCTAGTGCCCACCTTCCCCAGGATGGTGGCTGTGTTTCCCAGCATGGCCATGGACTTCGCCAGCCACATGACTCTGGGACCCGTCAGCTACATGACGATGACCAGCCTGGTGGAGAACTACCCCAAGAGCCTGATGTGCGCCGGCTTCCCCAGCCTGATCCCGACAAGCAGGCCAGGGTACGCCAACACCATGCTGGCGGCGTACTTTCTGTTCCAACTGGAGGTGTCCCTCGACTTGAACCCAGAGTTCAAGAAACTGACTCATGACGACCAGAAGAAGATGGTCGAGGGATTCGCCAGGGCAGCGATACAGTCCTCTTACTGCTCGGAGGAACAAAGGGTGCGCCAGATGGTGAAGCACGACCTGGCTGCTCTGTCGATGTCTCTCATCGCCGTCCCCTCCACTCGCCTTGGCCCTGCCCTCCTCGACGCAGCCACAGTATACCGCCGGTACTAAAACCGCCCTTTTAAGGGTCAGTCCTCTCCACCGGCGGTCTGTGAAGGGTGAGCTACCTACCAAAGTGACCCTGACAACAAGCCCTCATCGTCAGTAAAAGAGGCACCAGACGAGTCCAAGACGGACAAAACAACAGTGAAAACTGTTGGCAGCTATTTATTCTTATTTATTTAGTTGCTGCTAAGAAACTGATCTCATTAAAGTGTACTTACATTGAAAGTGTTTTGAGAAGTGTGTTACCTTGATGTGGACCTTTACCATTATGTTGACAAAACCAAGAAAGTGACAAGCCAGACAAAAGTCTGAGACCACTGGGGGTTAGTACCCAAACCAAAGAAACCTGTTGGAGGTTAGTATCCTTCCGTTAGCTGAGACCTGTTGGAGGTCAGTATCCTTCCATTCCACACTCCAGGACTTCTGTTGTTGTTGTTTGCGTGGTTTTATGGCGCAAGAGCTCCGACGGCCATACTGCGCCAAACTAGGTAAGCTAAAAAACATTGGTAAAAGTACACTAAGACTAGACTAGAACTTGGCTATAGTTTGTGTAAAATACCTGTAGCTTTGAGAAACGCTAAAAGACGTTCAATTGATATGAGAGGCTGCTCCCCTAGAATTAAGACAGGGTGAAATGGGATGTTGTACTTGAAAAACTCAGGGAAATAGGTCTTATATTGTTGTAGAAGGCCACGGCAAAGAAAGAGAACATGCAGAACAGATAACGTTTCTCCACAGTGCTCGCATATTGGCGGTTCCTCACCTATAAGCAGGTATTGATGGGTTAGGAACGTGTGGCCAATTCTCAACCGGCACAGGAGGACTTCGTGGAAACGATTTTTATTATATGAGGTTTCCCATGCACCAAGTTCTGGTTTGATGGCATGAAGCTTATTGTTATCGGCTAACTTCCATTCAGATTGCCATAGCCGTGAGAGTGAAAATTTTACGGACGTTTTAAGGTCTTGGTAAGGTATGCAGACATTCGATGGTAAAAGGTTCTGTGAAGAGGTGGCCAGTCTATCTGCAGCCTCGTTGCCTGCGATGCCCACATGGCTCGGGATCCAGCAAAACTTAATGTCCTTCCCACCAGCAAGTCCCTGTTGAGCTCTGGCCCGTACGAGTTGAGTCAACTTATTCATAGTTGGTGTAACAGAACATACTGCAGTAAGAACACTTTGAGAGTCTACAAATATAATGGCTTTCATCACTTTGCTCCTGATTATATAGTCCAGTGCTGCCAGAACACCATATAGTTCGGCAGTAAAAATGCTGGCGACATTGTTAAGTCGAGTAACATGCGTAAACAAATTTGAATAAACAGCGGAGCCGACAAACATTGAGGACTTGGCACCGTCAGTGTAAAACTGGCAGTAATGTCTGTATTTTTCTTGTAGAGCTAAGAATTCCTGTTGTAGAACGAGTGGAGACACGTTATGTTTATTAAATTTTGTAAAATACCAATCACAAGCTATAGGTTTGATGTCCCATGGGCCAGTATGACATGCACTTTCTAGGAAATGAACACCCTCACGTGGCAGGTTAAGGGAGAGACGGAGGCTCTCAAAACGAAGGCTCAAGGGTCGAACAACAGATGGTTTATGCTCGAAAGTACGATGAAACTTGGACTCTTGAATACTACTGTAAGCTGGGTGGCTGGGTTCCGATAACACCTTGTAGGCATAAACCAGACTTAGATACTGCCGCCTTTTTTCCAGCGACATTTCATTGGAGTCAGCATACAAGCTTAAAACAGGAGATGTCCTAAAAGCACCGGTTGCAAGACGCAACCCAAGGTGATGCACAGGGTCCAGCATTTTTAAGGCAGACGGCCGAGCAGACGCAAACACAACAGACCCATAATCAAGGCGCGATCGTACAAGAGAGAGGTACAAACGAAGTAGACACTTCCTATCAGAACCCCAAGACTTGTGTGAGAGGACTTTAAGAATGTTCAATGTCTGCATACATTTCTGCTTTAGCCATTTGAGATGGGAGACAAAACTAAGCTTACTGTCAAATATCACTCCCAGAAACTTATGCTCAGTTCTAACTTCGATGGCATTTCCATTTAACATGAGAGAGGGTTCTAACCAGAGCCCCCGCCGCAAAGAAAATGGAACACAAATAGTTTTTTCTGGAGAGAACTTAAAGCCATTCTCGTTAGCCCATATAGTCATTTTATTTATGGCCAGTTGTAGCTGCCTTTCACAGCTAGCCATATTACATGATGCTACAGAGATTTGAATGTCATCTACGTATAATGAATATGATACTGAGGAAGGTATGACATGACAAAGAGAGTTAATTTTTATGGCGAAGAGGGTGACACTAAGTACTCCGCCCTGAGGAACACCATTCTCCTGGACAAAGCAATCGGATACTGTCGTGCCTAACCGTACACGGAAGAAACGTCCACTAAGATAGTTTTTTATACAATGAAGCAATCTGCCGCGTACTCCATACATGAACAAGTCACGCAGGATGCCATGCCTCCAAGTGGTATCGTAAGCCTTTTCTAAATCGAAAAAGACAGATACGCAATGCTGCCTATTCACAAACGCTTCACGTACAACAGTCTCCAGCCGGACTAAATGGTCTATAGTGGAACGTCCTGATCGACACCCACATTGATTTACATTCAAAATGTTGTGTTGCTCCAGGAAAAAAACAAGACGCTTATTAATCATCCTTTCAAACGTTTTCCCTAAGCAACTGGTCAGTGCAATCGGTCTGTAACTTGTAGGAAGTGAGGGATCTTTTCCAGGCTTCAGCAGCGGAATTACTTCTGCCTGCTTCCAATCGGCAGGGAAGTGTGCATCTTTCCATAGTTCATTGAAATATGTCAGGAGGGCTGTGAGTGACTCCTCCGATAAATGCCGGATCATCTCATAATGTATTCGATCAGGACCGGGGGATGAATGCTTCCGGATTTTGAGAGCCATTTGAAGCTCAACCATTGTAAACGGCCGATTATATGGTGCAGAGGCTCCTCCTGCCAAGCTGACTTTCGTTCTTTCTGCTTCTGCTTTAAACTTCAGAAACGCTGGAGAGTAATGAGATGAGTTTGAAACGGCTGCAAAATGTGCGCCCAACACATTTGCCTGGTCATGTAGCGAGCTTACAGAGGGAAAAAGAGGGACAGTAAAGCAGCGGTATTTGCCTTCAACCTTGTGCAGTCGGTCCCACACTTCCTTTGCTGGGACATAGCAGCTGATAGAGGACAGATAGCCTCTCCAGGACTTACTCTTGGCCTGCTTCCTGGTCCAACGAGCTTGGGCCCTATTTCGCTGAAACTCTATCAAATTCATGAATGTCGGATATCTGCGAAATATACCCCATGCCTTGTCCTGTTTTTTCTTAGTATTGGAACAATCATCATTCCACCACGGTTTACACTTTTTGGGGATGTTAGAGGAGGTCTGAGGGATGGAGCGAAAAGCGGCATTAGTGATCTGTTGTGTAATGTATGTGGTGGCTTCATCGTGTGTTAAGGACAAGAACATGCAAGGCTTAAGCTCTGCATTTAGGTTGAATAGACTCCAGTCTGCCTTGTCAAGTTTCCAACGAGGGTACGTTTCATAAGGCTTGGAACTGTAACCAGACTCTCCAGAATGACCGGAAAGTGGTCGCTTCCAAAAGGATTATCCAATACTTTCCATGTAAATAAAGAAAACACTGAAGGGGATGAGATGGAAAGATCAATAGATGTAAATGAATTGTGAGCTGTACTGAAAAAGGTAGGTTCTCTCTTATTCATAAGGCACAGCCCAGATGTTAATAAAAACCGCTCAAGGACTCCACCACGTGAATCTTGACGGGCACTACCCCATAAGGGATGGTGAGCATTAAAATCTCCTAAAAGTAAAAAAGGGTGAGGAAGCTGTGAAACGAGTCTTTGGAGATCATGAAGATGCAGTGGAATGTTTGGTGGGATATAAATGGAGACAACGGTGATGAGGCGGTCCAAAAGAAGGCGTACAGCCACAGCCTCAAGAGGTGTGCAAAGAGGAACCTGAGAGCATGCGACGCCACTTTGAACAGCCACAGCTACTCCACCTGATGCATTTGATGTAGGGCGATCTTTTCTAAAAAACTGATGGCGACGTAACACTGACTTATGATGATCATTAAGATGAGTCTCTTGTAAAGCGAGAGCTATAGGACGTAATTCGTCCATAAAAAAATTAACATCATCAATATTCCTTAAAAGACCGCGGCAGTTCCACTGCATAAAAGTGAATTTAGCCATTATTCTAAAACAAGGTTAAAAGATTAGTAAATCAGTAAAAGTAGTAAAGAACAAGTAAAAGTAAAAACCTTGACTATGCCGCGCAGGTCAAAAAAAAATGTACACCGTCACTTTGGAGGGGTTACTGGTTTTTGCCCTTATGTTTAGATTTAGCTGTCTGCCAGTCCATGTCGTCCTGATCAGACGCAGGTGCAGACACCTCACTGCACTCATCCATTGCCTCCGCCTCTTGGGACGGGGCTTTGGGTGGGGCTTTGGGCAGGCTCGGGGCACGGGGCTGCAGGCCCCGGCCGCGGCCTGACCCAGCAGAAGGGGCAGCGGGTGTGTTGGGCGGGGTACTGCCCGAATCCACCCGTTCCTGCCCCTTTGTGACTGTAGGAGCGACACAAGAGCCATGTCGCTCCTTGGAAGACGACGCTCTCTCCGACGAGTGCGGACGAGAGCGTCGACTCCTTTCCCTGGAAGGGGACCGCGGAGTGCGGACGGGTACGACAGCTGCAGCTGCCGGCCCATCCTGAGAAGGGGGAGCGGCCTGTGCACACTCTCCACCAGAACAAAGAGGCTGCTGCCCTGAAGGTGCAGGGCAGTTAGCACTCTGGCTGGAGTGGCCGGGAGACCGACCTGCTGAAAGTGCATGCCCAGGGAGCTGAATCTTCAGCTTGGGCGTGGGGGACTGCAGTGGCTTCCCATTGTCTGGAAAAGACGTCTGGGTTGCCACTGCCACTTTCAGTGGTGCAGGCCCCCGCTGCACCACCTCCGCGAAGCCGCCTTTTTGCAAGAACGCAAAGCGACGGCGTGCCTCCGGATACGAGAGGTTTTCCTTCACTTTCAAAGTAAGAATGGCTTTTTCATCTTTCCACGTCTTACAAGAGCGGGAATATGCGGGATGGGGGTTGTTGCAGTTGACACAGTTGGCATCATTAGAGCATGTGTCTGTTTGATGGTCAGCCTGTCCGCACTTCGCACAAGTGGCTTTGCCTCGGCAGTTCTGGGACCCATGACCAAATCTCTGGCAGTTAAAACACCTGCGGGGGTTCGGCACGTAGGGCCGCACTCTACAGTGAAGGTACCCAGCCTTCACAGCCTCTGGCAATGTAGTAGATTCAAATGTAAGGACTATGTGCTTTGTTTTCCGCTCTTGGCCATCGCGGCGCAAGGAGATACGCCTTGCAGCTACGACGCCTTGGTCGGAAAGTCCCTCAACTATTTCACTGTCTGAGGAGTCAAGGAGGTCATCCTCAGAAATAACCCCCTGGATGGTATTTAGGGTGCGGTGAGGTGTAACTGTGATTCTGTGGTCAGATATGGCATTTAAAGCAAGAAGTGCAGTACTCTGCTGGCTTGACTCGATTTCAACAAGCAGGTCGCCAGAAGGCATTTTCTTGGCCTTGAATTTCTTTCCGACAGTAGATTCGAGTACCTTGGCTACAAGAAAGGGAGAGAACTTTGATAGTTGTTTTTCACTTTCAGAATGCAGGACCAAAAACTTTGGGAACCTGGCAGGGGTAGATGGCGTGTTGACTGTGGCTGGAACTTCGGTGCGGACCCTTTTCGGGGGCCGATCGAGAAAGGTTTTAGTGCGAGAACCCATAAGATGGGAAGGAAAGTTCAGTGCCCGGGTGCACCGCCCACCACGGAGCCCAACAAGGGGGTAGGTAATGTGCCATAGCAAGAAAGGCTTGGCTGACACAATTACTCTACCAGTGCTGCCCGGGCACTATAACCGAGTGTGGATGCAGGGACAGGACCTGTTTCCACTCAAGGTTAGCCCTTGCCGCCTAAGAAGGTGAAAAAGGAAGGAAGAGAGTGTAGAAGAAAAGAGAAAGAGGTGGGAGGAAAAGTGAAAGAAGGAAGAAGAGGGTAGAAGAGGCGACTGACTGAATCATCCTGGTCGGGCCAAGCCAGGACACCCGTCTACGAGAAGCAGGGGCCGAAGCGGTGTATTGCCTCGCCCGGGGGCCCCGAAGGGTCCAAACATACCCCGGGCTCAGCTCAACCACCAGGGTCCCCTTTTCCCCGGACACGGGTACGCCACGCACAGCCAGACGTGGGTGGGCGAACCCACATGGCTCGGGGTTCGTAGTGACGCCACTCACCAAGCACCTACTGAAGTAGGTGCCCCCTGCGTGCGGGTATGGTGGCCCACGTGGCTGGGGTCCGTGGTGACGCTACTCACCAAGCACCTAGCACCTAAGGTGCAGGCGCCCCCTGCGGGGCTCGGGGTACGTGGAGACGCCACTCTCCAAACACCTGCTTTCACAGGTGCCCCCGGCGGGAGACTCCAGGACTTCGTCTCCACGTCCAGAGAGCCTGGAGACGAAGGAGAACCAGGGAGTGAGCAGGAGAGCATGGACGACTCGGCCAGCACCAGCCGGAGGAGGGGTCCACCCAGAGGAAAAGGACCGCCCAAGACATCGAAACCTCCATTAGGCTGCTCGAGCTGCCGCCAGAAAGACCAGTGGAGCAAGGGGCTCTCAACTGGAGGCAGGTCCTAAACCAACTGGACCTGGAGGAGGTGAACAACATCCAGAACCTCCAGTACCTGGTCAGGCTGGTGGAGTTCAGAGGGTTTGATGCCGGGAAGCTGGCCCAGAGCATCATGGCAAAGGAGGCATCTGGCCACTTTAACAAAAGAGGGCCAACAGGCACTGAAGTGGTCAGCAAGACCATGGACATCCTGGCCATGGTGGTCATTGGCATGTCGAGGGGGCCAAGATAGAGAAGATCAGGAAGGGCCTCTCCAAGGAGGGCTTGAGGGCCGTGGATGCCTTGATCAAGGCATATGGCATCGTCAGCAGCACACAGGAGCCCCTAGTGCCCACCTTCCCCAGGATGGTGGCTGTGTTTCCCAGCATGACCATGGACTTCGCCAGCCACATGACTCTGGGACCCGTCAGCCACATGACGATGACCAGCCTGGTGGTGAACTACCCCAAGAGCCTGATGTGCGCCGGCTTCCCAGCCTGATCCCGACAAGCAGGCCAGGGTACGCCAACACCATGCTGGCAGCGTACTTTCTGTTCCAACTAGAAGTGTCCCTCGACTTGAACCCAGAGTTCAAGGAACTGACTGCATGACGACCAGAAGAAAATGGTCGAGGGATTCACGCAAGGCAGCGATAAAGTCCTCTTACTGCTCAAAGGAACAAAGGGTGCGCCAGATGGTGAAGCACGACCTGGCTGCTCTGTCGATGTCTCTCATCGCCGTCCCCTCCACTCGCCTTGGCCCTGCCCTCCTCGACGCAGCCACAGTATACCGCCGGTACTAAAACCGCCCTTTTAAGGGTCAGTCCTTTCCACCGGCAGTCTGTGAAGGGTGAGCTACCTACCAAAGTGACCTTGACAACAAGCCCTCATTGTCAGTAAAAGAGACACCAGACGAGTCCAAGACGGACAAAACAAGTGAAAACTGTTGGCAGCTATTTTATTCTTATCTATTTAATTGCTGCTAAGAAACTGATCTCCTTTACTCTAGTGTACTTACATTGAAAGTGTTTTGAGAAGTGTTTCACCTTTATGTGGACCTTTACCATTATGTTGACAAAACCAAGAAAGTGACAAGCCAGACAAAAGTCTGAGACCACTGGGAGTTAGTACCCAAACCAAAGAAACCTGTTGGAGGTTAGTATCCTTCCGTTAGCTGAGACCTGTTGGAGGTCAGTATCCTTCCATTCCACACTCCAGGACTTCGTCTCCAGGACCAGAGAGCCTGGAGACGAAGGAGAACCAGGGAGTGAGGAGGAGAGCGTGGACGACTCGGCCAGCACCAGCCGGAGGAGGGGTCCACCCCAGAGGAAAAGGACCGCCCAAGACATCAGAAAACCTCATTAGGCTGCTCGAGCTGCCACCAGAAAGACCAGTGGAGCAAGGGGCTCACAACTGGAAGGCAGGTCCTAGACCAAATGGACCTGGAGGAGGTGAACAACATCCAGAACCTCCAGTACCTGGTCAGGCTGGTGGAGTTCAGAGGGTTTGATGCTGGGAAGGGAGGTGTCTGGCCACTTCAAGAAAAGAGGGCCAACAGGCACTGAAGTGGTCAGCAAGACAATGGACATCCTGGCCATGGTGGTCATTGGCATGTCGAGGGGAGCAAAGATCGAGAAGATCAGGAAGGGCCTCTCCAAGGAGGGCCTGGAGGCCGTGGATGCCTTGATCAAGGCATATGGCATCGTCAGCAGCACACAGGAGCCCCTAGTGCCCACTCTTCCCCAGGATGGTGGCTGTGTTTCCCAGCACAGCCACCATCCCGGAGGCGTTGTTGTTGTTATCGTTGTTGTTTGTTTGGCAGCATAAATGTTTAAGTGGAAAAATGTAGCGAGTGATCATCTCGAGGTCTACTGTTCTGGGTTGGAAACCACGTCAAAGGGTTAAACTCTTTTTGTACATCTGGAGTACAATTAGTTAATTTACACATAAAATAACTTATACTCTTTCTCTTTGTCTTTGTACCTACGATCAGGACTGCTTTTCTGAATAGGTTCGGATGTTCGAATTCCACACCTGTGCTTCTGGGCGAAGTTTCTAGAGTTGATCAAGTACAAGACCGTCAAAAATGCACCGTGGTCAAAACCACTGAGATAATTACAGCGTCCCGGGCTTACAGACACGCTATTGGTTTTGGAGATGAGCAAGCAACAATCCGGCCTATAGCTGTTGTCTAGAAACATATGGGACGTGCTTTTTATTCACAAAACATGTGGAAAAGTTCACTCGTGTTCTATTGACGAGAGAAAAGCCAGCAAGCTTTGTAATGAACAACTACTAAGGCACAATCGAAGGCGCAAAGGGGAATAAAGACAAAAACATCTACATACCTGCCAACCTGTGGACTTTCAAATTCGTAAAAGTCCCGCGGCCGCGCGCGGGGGGGGGGGGGGGGGGTTACAAATAAGAAAGGAAATTTTTAGAGCTATATTTACGGCGCAAAACGAATTTGTAGTTGAGCGCCACGCGGAGCCGCCGCTGGTCACATCGTACACCTGTGCGTCGCCGCCGCCGCACGCCGAGCGTTTTGCGCCGCCGCTTCAACGCGTTTCTCCACGCCGCCGTCGTCGCCGCCGCGACAAGTTCGTCTGCTCGCCGCCGCCATCTGACCGGCGCACAGGTCTATCACGTCTGCTTGCGCTTTTTCAAAAGCTTCATTTGGGCTCTAAAAGTTACTTATTAATCTTGTTTTTGTTGCACTTCAAACGAAGATGAATAAGCAAGTTTTCGTGACAAATAGGGGCCAGTCACGGGATAAATATGGGCCACTTTTCCGCGGCGCCCGTGGGCACCAACTACAAATTCGTATGGCGCCGTCAATATAGCTCTAAAAAAATTATTTTTCGTTGTGAATTCGTTTTATGACTTCCTCTTTCCCAACCCGGCTCTTTAAAAAAAAAAAGTTTTTTTTTTCTTTGCATGTGTTTTTTAATGTCAGCCTGGCCACCGTGCGAAATGCTTTACATCACACGTGCACGTGCTACAGATTCCAAACTTCTCTCGCTTTTTGGGCGGCACGAAGCACTGCAATTCCGACGTGTAGGACTTCAGGAATACCTGAAAGTACCTCTTTTGAGGCTTGGAGTTCGCCATGGCGCTGCGAAGTCACAGCGACCAGGGGAATGCTACGGTTAAACGTGCAAAAAACACAGACGCCGTACTTCTCGCCTCGAAACTGGCCGAAACAACGAGGCCCAACAACGCCTGAGCACGCCGAACCAACGTGCGCCGCCGAACCCGCCGAATACACGAACAAAAGGCTTTGAGCTTTGGATTGGTTTTCCGTGGCCACCGGGGTAGACGGATAGTAAAAACAACGACGCTGCCCTGGACGGTAGCTATTGCCCTCATGTGGCGGTGCGAAATATCGCCAACAGATTTACAAAAAAAAAAAAAACTTACAAAAATTTTTTTTTTTTGTAAGATTTGAAGCAACATTCGTAAAATCGTAAAATTAGTCCCAATTCGTACATTTTACGAAAAATTCGGAAAGTTGGCAGGTATGCATCTAGAATCAGAAGAGCGAGAGTTAAAAATATAGATTTTCTGAGCGCAAACTTATGTTTTTGTGCCCTTAATTTGTCTCATTTTGCGCATTCATAAAACCAAGAGGAATGAAGTATCATTTATTTTAAGTCATATAGTTTTGTGAGTATGGGATTGCACTTCAGAAAACAAGAACAATAAACTGTATAAGGCAAACAGAAATATAACTTACGGTAGGATATACGACAACAGTATACTCAGAACTTCCCACAAAAGCACTCGGGACCTTTCGGCTCTGTTACCCATACCTCAAACGTGCCTCACCTCACCCCATACCTCAAACGCCATCAGACAGCTTTCGATTGCATATGTTCCTCTTTAAATTCCATTTAGGTAAGACTGCGTATCATGCAGCAACATATTGCTCAAGCAAAATGGCACTAAGTTGTAGCAGTTGATATCGGTTACTGGTGGTACCACATGTCACCTCAGAGCTTTCTGTAGCTTTCGCCACTGGGAGGCGAGGGTGTTAGCTTGCGTAGATTGAGACATGCGCAGAACACTTTTCTAAAAGGGTCTCTTCGGATGTGTTTTCTGGCTTTGGTTTACTATTGCACCGCACCTTTGAATGGGCTGTATCAAGCAAAGTCCCAATGGCAGGTATGCCCTTTAAATGTACCGCACATATTACTCTCCAAACCTATCGCCCTACAATTTACTACAGTTTTCCTTCGATGGTGGAAGCATTATTTAAAAGTGTAAAAATATCAGCGCTCCTTGGTCAAAAGAAATAAAAATAGGATTGTTTTGTCCTAGAAATTACCTTACAGAGGTACAAAATATCTGTTTTGTGTTTACGCACAATGTATAGGAAATATATAGCCTTCATTATTTTGTTTTTGACTTAGATGAACCATTCTTTCTACAATTTTATCGGTAAAATGCACCATCTTATTACACGCCAGCTGCTGTTGCCATTATCATGGCATTGGGGCCTAGCGAAAGGATTAAGCTGAAAGGGCCTCGACAATCTTTTCAGCATGGTAAATGCATTATTTGCACCAGAGCCAGCCGTACTTCCTCAGAGCAAGTGCCTCTTCGAGAGTAAGTGCCTCTTCGCCGGTCCATCACAGATGCTTTCCAAGGTAAAGAATGCAATTTGGACCGAAGATGATAAGTTTCAATTGGTGTACAAAATTGAGAAATGCAAAAGCGTAATTAAGAACAAATTTAGCAGCAATATTACAAAAGCTGCTAAAAATAAAGCATGGCAGGAGATAGCATCCGTGCTGAACTCGCAGCATTCATAGATGCTACGCACAGTGCCGCAGATAAAGAAGCAGTGGCAGAACCTAAAAGCTCGTAGCCGCGCAGAATTGACACTTTCCAAGAAGGCAGACCCCACGACCAGTGAGTTTACTATACACGTTTTACCGCACATAAAATAAAGCACACAATCTGTGTGGTAAAGAAATTTTTTTCACTTCCGCATTTTCTTGGCTAAATTATAGAAGTAATCAAGATTTCAACCTATTAATACAATCCCATCAAAATAATGAATGCACTTGCTGCAATCAGACAAAATTCAATGCCCAAACAAAATATAAAAGAACCTTGTCTTCCACAGGCGCAAGACGCAACGACCATTGACTCACATCGCTGGCTGAAGCTGTGATGGCGATCGTCGGTACCACGAGCCCCAATCTTCTGGGCACAGAAGGGGACACCGACACCGACCAGTGAGCTGTCATGTTACTGCTCTTTCTACGAATATACTAGAATGCATGATGTGTCATTTGATGCCAGACAAGTTTTGTCTTGTGAGGTTTACATGATTGGGGTTCTACTAGCAAAGCTAATATTGTACTCATAATCATATCTGAGGTTTGCAAGTACTAAATACTGGGCCACTCATAGAAACATTCTGCTGTGTTCTCTCCACAGCAAGAAGGAACCATGCACATCCAAGAACTCTAAAACTTTGAGCCATATTACTTGAAGTTAAAGTGAATGTAGTCATTTCAATGAAAGGCCACTGCACTTATCGATGATAATAATAATAGTATATATAATAATAACATAGTCATTATTGGATCAGGAGAGCCATGGCACTGCAGAAAGGCAACAGCCCATATCAAGGTACACCCGCGTAGTCACATCTAGTGATGGTGATTATATGATGATGAAAGATCACAACCTACTCTTCTGAGATGCAAGATTAAAATGATGGTGATTATGAGCTGACATGTACAAGGGGAGGACGACGCAGTCTTCTGAACATCGCAAGCACCGTTGGCTGAGTCTTGAAGGTTCGGGAAAGGGAAACGATAGCAGACTTAGCTGGTACACTGCCGAAATGGTAGAAGGTATATCTTAAAAAGGTGTCATGCAAGGCAAACAAGACAAACGTGATCGTGTTTCCACTACACCACCATTACAAAATACATTAGACTCTCATTAATTCAAACTCCAGGAAGCCACGACTTTTGCTTGAATCGTCAAAAATTTATCTGAATATGATGCAAGATAAAATTATGATTGGCAATATGAATGGCTACACATACACAGATGATATTTGATGCTTTTCTTTACATAGGCCTACTGATCATAACCAGGTATGCTACAAATGCAACATTTGTGAAATGTATGACACAAGTTTATTTAGCCCTCAAAAATGTTCATTGTTGTGGGCTGTTTAAACAGCACATGACAACTCAAAACAAAATTCAGTTTGTTCATCAGGCCAAAAAGTTGTCTAGTGTGAACTATCAAATGGGGGACACATGAGCGATGAAAACGGGCACTGCGCCGCAGTTTTCGCAGCAACTTGTGCAGACACTGTGACGTGGGCCTATGCCATGCTGCCACGTCACAGCGTCTGTGCAAGTTGCTATGCAAATTTCCGCTTGAGCCCCGCTGAGTGCGCTTATTCACCGAGCACTAGTGCATTGCAGAGAAGCAACAGCTGCATGGGTGTTGTCTTTGAAGCGCACCGGTGCTCGGAAAGAAGCACACTCAACAGCGGGACTGCAAGAACAAAAAGTATGAATTACAGGAAAACACCGTTCGGTTTAAGTGAGTTATGAATACACTAAAAACATAGAGGGAAAACAACCAAACTTACGAAATTTGTTTGAATAAACCAGAAGTATAATATCCGAGTGAATTATCGCGAGACTACCATATACAGGCTAGATGTTTATAAAGCCAAGCCAAACTATGACAAGCAGCAAAACAAATATAGTGCTTTTGTTGAAAACTCTACAGCCACAAAAGACCCAAAGGTCACGAACACAACGCTTGGACCTCATTTGCTTCAGGTCCGTTGTATTGAGATGGCAAGTCAATTGAATGAAGGCATAAAGCTGAGAGAGTCTAACATAAATATATTTGTGCGAGATTAGTGCTCTCAAATATCACTCATTCTATAGGTAGTGTTCACTCTCGCAGCTGAGCTCGCTGCTGCTGAGCACATGCTGACGGCAAGCTTCTGCAACACTTCCAACATGCACATTGCCCACCATTGGGAATGGCTTTTTTTGGAATAAAACCACTCTGAAAGGGTGAACAGTATTGATAAATAAAAGAAATAAAAAGTCATCCTGAGCAGTCAGTTCAAATATGGTGTCCAGTGAGTACAATTTATTAAGCACTCGACCAGTAGACACTACCACTGAGTCTGGAATCACCCTGAGCACATCTGCTACTCAACATGGTAGTATTTTTGACATAAAAAAGAATTGTAGGGACAAGCAACCAGAAATATGTGTGGCCGGCAACAACACTGCACACTGGATCCGCGTGAAGCCAGCCGCTTTCACAACAAATAGCCGCAACAGCCAAGATCGCGCTTGACCTGCACACTGTAGACTGGCTCTCACTAAAGCCCAGCTACTTTCACAACTAATAGCAGCAATGGCCGAGAACTGAGGAATCAAGCTTGGTCCACATGCACACAAAAAGCATGATTGAAATACAAATAAAAGTGTTTTTAAATAATGTACAAGGGTGACATGGCAGACATTCTTGTGTATTTTCCTTTGGGACAGCATAGCACCAGCACCAGCCAGCCTTCAGCCAACAACCGACGAGGTGGTACCAGAAGGTCAGGCCTTCAACTATGAGGTTGAGGTGGCCCCCGGGGTCACCTTCCTCGAGGTGCCAGACTCGGATGAGACACAGGACTAGGAGCCTCCGGACTGGCTGCTGGGCGAGGATGAGGTGCCCATGAAGCCTGGTGCAGCAGCTGCTCTATGTCGGGAGGGGCCTCTCCCACATGGCAGAGGGACCGCCTGAGGCAGCAGCTGTTGTTGAAGGGCGACCGGCACCACTGGGCCGGGGCCGGCAGGAACCACCTCGTCCACGACCAGTCTGGAGGCCCAGCACACCGCCCACAGGCTCGGCAGCCGGCACACGAGCCGCAGACAAACAGTTCTACAGGGGCATCCTGGCGCAGCAACAGGAGAATGTAAAGCTAGAACAGCAGTGCCTCCTTGCCAAACTGAAGGCGTCGGAAGGAGGCGAGGGCAGCAAGGGCAGCCTGTGAGGCTGCCGAAGAGGTGAAAAAAGCAGCAATCTTTTATATCCAACAGGGAGAAAAATGTTGGCCTTACTTGGGCAGGCCCCACAACAAGCCCCTTAAAGGGGAAGGGGGTCCTTCAGTTTAATGTTAAAAGTTAAACTTTTTTTTTTCAAATTTGACTTAACATTTTTTATCTGTGGAAGCAGCTAGTCTAATATCTGTCACTCATCTGATCAAGTTCCAATTTGTTTCATGCCGAAAAGCACATGAGGGTGCAGCAGAGAAGGCAGAAAGAGACGAGGCGTTGCAATCCTGCATTATTGCAAGCCAGCTCCATGCCTACTAACTCACACCCTCTGGTATCCCCTTCCCGTAGAAGGGCCAACTGCAGTAGGTGAGCTAGCCAAATTTAGGCCACCCACTAAAAATGTCCATGATTCAATCTGGAGTAATTTAGGAGAACCTGAGTTAAAAACCTATTCTGTTAGAATCGGATTCTAGAGCAGCAGGGCAACCAAAGTTCACTAACATTGGTGGTGGAAGGGTAAACGAAATATCATGTTTCCAGGGGATGCATTGAAGTTATCCTGTACATGTACTTAAATACTTTTGATCTGCAGTATTATCTCAACTGGGAAACAACAATTGGCTCCATCCAAGCAACTAAAGAGATGGAGCATCACAAACCAGCCACGGTGGCCGGAGATGTAACACAAGCACTTTGGGGCCACATTGAGTTTGCTAAGAGCACTTCTGGGGACAAGCTGGCCCCTAAAGATTACCACAACCATGGTTTGGTTGCTCGCAACGAACTGAGCCTCTATAAAGTTGAACTCATGATAGTTTAGTGGGCTTTCACTATGTTCACTTCGATACCGCTACCAACTGGTTCTGGAATGTTTTTGTTGCCTGGCAGAAACAGTTCAACACTGAAGCGAGGTCGGCATGTTCTGTGTGACAGATGCTGTCGACATGTTAACAGTCCTGCCTCAGAAAATTCAGGACGTGCAGAAAGCATTGAGACATCAGGGCATCATCAATTCTTAATTTTGTCCGATAAAGGCACTTGCTTTCTATGGAAGCCATTTTTTTCTTGAAATAAAAACCAGGAAAAGTAACATATGTCGACCGTCTTTTCATTATCTAGCACACGAATGGACGATTTCACGCACTCATGTGCCATTGTCTCCAACTAGTACTGCTTGCAAGACGAACTGCTTGCAAGTAGTACTGCTTAAAAAACACTAAATTTTTTTTTAACGAGGAATTTGTTTTTTTTGGCATAGTTTTTCCAGGATAATCAAAATATCCCCATCACTTGTGAAAACAACACCAAAACGTGAAAGAAATAGAAACACATGCAGCCGCTTACTGCCGCAGAACGTCATCGGCTGGTGGAGCCGTGAAGTCTTGTAAAAGAACCAGGCGCTATTCCACTTTGCTGTTGCTTGGCGAGCTATCCGGGTGGTTGAACGTTCGACACAAATTTTTGAGCATAGAAAGAGATGTGAGGACTTCACTGTGCACTGAAGAAGAGCCTCGTGTTCCGAGGACCCTCTACGTGACCTTGTACACATCTGAGCCCTTAGCAAAGCGAAGGGCTCGCGCGCAGACACGTGGAGCCAGCGTAACCACTGGCTTCACAAGAGACCGACACATCCGGCTCTGCACATACTGGGAACACAGACTGGTACGTATGCTGGGCCACTCTAGGGTGCTTTCATGTCCAATTTGTTGCAGGCTATTCTTATTTTTTTCGAGAGAGGGTGCTGTCAACATCAGGTATTACAAAGAGTGGCATCACCTTGAACAGGACATTGAAGCACCCTAAGTCATTCTATTATACTGGCATTTTAATCTGTCATCCAGTGTTCAATGTGGCAGGGACAAAACGGATGCCAGCTCTCTCGTTTCATTTGCGCCCATTCCAACAGCACTCGCGTATCAATGTCAAAAGTGCTTGGTGCGGTAACTATGGTTAAAGCGCACATCTTAGTATATTTCCAAACGTCGTAATGCAAGCTGTAGACAATTCGGCCAGTTTTCTTTCAATGAATTTCGGTTATCCGAGCACCTCCATGGGTTTTGTCGTCGTTAGAGGCTTTCTACAAATTTTCCCATAATTAAGATTTCATCGGTGAACTGAGCGAAATGTACAAATGCGGATCTATAATACAGTTCTTTGGGGCGATTTGCAGCAAACAATTACTGTACTTGGCCCGCCAGTATGTTCCCTTTGCGTGCGCTGCCGACAGCCACTGCTCTGACGCCACGCACAGAGCGAATGTCGCCGAGCGAGAATTGTCGCTTTTTCCAGGCATACTCTCTTCATGAATTCTTGCTGGCATGCCCCTACAAGCACTTGACACAAAAAACAATGCTAGACAAACAAAATATGACATTTAAAAAAAAGAAAGAGTATATTACATGTTCATTATTTTAAATATTTCAACAGGTGCTCATGTGGCAAATGTGTCCCGATGGAAGGAGACGAAGACTCCATGTGCTGCCAGGAGGTAGCAGCCATAGTAGCGAGACAAAAGAAACGATGGTTGCATGACGAAGACACCTCATTTCGAACATGCTTGTCTAAATGAAACAGTGCTACGAATTGCTCTGGCCAGTAGGAAACACAACGGGTTCAGGGTATATACCCAATGAAAAGGTAAATGTAAAAACCATTCTTGAAAACCAAATTTTCTTTAATAGTTTCCTTCCGTCACTCTTCAGTCAGATGCGATACACAGCCTACAGGCAGATTGTATTCCTTACGTGGAAACGCCTGGGAAAAGGGAAGCGACGCATACTCCCCAGCCGTGTGCTCTATAGAATAAGATGCAAGTACCCGTCCGACGATGGTACTTCCATTGACTTCAGGCACTCGTACTGAAAGTATGAAGTATGCAGTTTTTCTTCCAAAGTACCCATAAGAAGGTATGTGAAAGAATAACAGTACACCACTTACACACTAAGTGTAAACCCCCAGATGTTGGGATCGCTGAAAGGTTGCCACAAAATACCATCACTCTTAAACACCGTACTTTCTCGACATGTTAGATGCATTTTGAGATGCTCATACAAGTCAGAATTATGTGCAATCATGTTTTTTCATCATCCTGTTCGGTATATTTAATTAACTTGAGCGTGCATGAAAGTGTGAAATATTTTCTATTACATGTCAAATAACTTCATTCATTCGTGTACTCTTCTATACATGACTTGCACGTGACATCAGTCCACCCTTCTTTCTGGTGGCCAGAAGCGCCTCCTTTATCTAGCAAAAAATACAATCCCACGCACCCTTGTGAATGCTGAGCACTCATCTCATGCCATGTAGGCTGAGGCAGCAGTGCACATATGGCAGAGAACCCCATCCTACGAGACACCACTTCGCTGCATCAAGTTCGTTAGTAAGAGAGACAGCAAGGCTTACACCGCGGTCTCAGAGGCTGACGTGTATGGTGGTGCATCGTTTGCCAAGGAAGACTGCACAAGCCATGTGGCCAAGGGTCTGGGCATTGCCCTTTGCAAACTGAAGAAGCCACTGCCACGTGGAGAGACGCTGAAGGACCGCACCATTCACAAGCTCCAAACCTATTACCAGATTGTAGTGACGAACAACCGCGGCAGCGTCCGTGGCATGTATAGTGCCATATGGGCATCGTATTTCCACTACTGCTCCACCAGAGCTGCCAACAACAAGTTGTGCCCAGAAGGAGCAACGTCCTGGTGCAAGCACAAACCGAGCTGAAGCCCTGAGAGGGCCTGGACCAGACGACGCTCCAATCTTGACCAAGGCCCAGGGCACGGCACTGCTGCCCATTTACAAGCGGCTGACAGATGAGAAACTGCTGACCCGATGCATCCAAGGCAAGACCCAGAACGCTGCAGAATCCATCAACAGCTACATATGGCTGCTGTGCCCGAAGACCAGGTTTGCTTCGCGGATGGTCGTGGAAACGGCCACAGCTATAGCAGTCCTCTGGTTCAACAGAGAGCATAAAAGCTTTGAGTGTCTTGGAGGAGCTTGGCATGCTTTCATTTGAAGGACTTCTGACGCTTGGCAACTCTCGTGAAGACCGACAGTTGTGGAAGATGTGTACTCAACTGACGGCAGAAGCACGAGCTCATCGTTGCAGCATGGTAAGAAAGCTCACCTTGAGGACTACCCACAAGAACCACATGGGAACTATGTATAGTGTGGGGAAGTTACAGTGACTCTGGATGCTTTCTGAATACTATACTTGTGTTTCAGACAAATTTCACGTAATTGCTGCTGTTTTTGACAAGTATACATCTTTTGAACCCTGAAATTTCAATCTCAAGTTCATCCTACTTATGTTCTGGACAAATTTCATGTAATCGCTGCTGCTTTTGATGAGTATACATCTTTTGAACCCAGAAATTTCAATCTCAAGTCCATCCTACTGACTGTTAAGCACGGTGGAGGATCTATTACGGTGTACGGCGCCTTCTCTCGCATAGGGATGGGCCCCATCATCAAGATTGACCAAATAATGACCAGCTAAGGCTACAGAGACATGATGGTGAACGATGCCATTCCGTGGGCCAACCAGAAATAAGCCTCCCTGATGGATCCTGCAGCAGGACAACGATCCAAAGCACACACAACTCCAGGGTCGCAAAGGATGCCTTCGAGCGGCATTCAAGTCCATCTTCCAGTGACGAGCATCGCAGTGCCATGGCATTTAACCTGTGCCGTCTTCATGATGCCGTAAGAGACCCTCTTAAAGCAATTGATTTGCTTCGGGGCATAGGCCTTCTCCTGGGCTCTCGTACGTGTTCAGAGTGCGAAGCTGCGATGATGCAGCAAGTCTGTGCTAGATCTGCGGACGGCTACGCGTGGAGGTGCAGTGTGTGGATGACTCGTGAGGTGCCCAAGAGGAAGCCATTCAAGATTCAGTGCCAGGGGTCGCTCCAGCCTTCTCTTCTGTCCAAGTTTTCTGCTAAACTTTTGAGGTTCCAACCCGTGAGCAGCAGTAGAATAGCCACTAAAAACAACAATCGCCGCGCTTCACCTCCGATGAAGTATCTCTTTATCGGGGCTTGTTTGCAAGCATAAAACGACCATTGAATGCAAAAAGACAGACTCCATATCTGTGAACCTCAAAAACGAGACCTGGGGAAAACTCTGCACTGAGTATAACTGCTCACCGGGTGTTAGTCCACTGGACACTAATGAGCTCAGGAAGTGTTGGGGGAACCTCAAACACAAGTGGAAGAATAAGCGCTCGGACGAGAGGCGCAAGACCCACAAGACAGGTGAGTGTTCTGTCCTTATTCTGTCCATGTTACTCGGAGTGATCGATCTCCTCTAGCATTTGCGATTGGCGAAAGATGATGTTGGGAAAGCCTTTCGGGCTTCATTTTGCCAGCGTGTCATTTCGCATTTTCTTTAAAAACTGTATATAAAAAGATAGTGATATGCGCAATGTTTCGAGTGCCATGGAATATCCCGCTCTCGTTTAGAGCCACTTTACCTCCGTTGTACTGAGGCACACATCACACGTCGACATATCTTCCGCAGGGAGCGGTGAAATAGTCCTTGTGCATGCAAAATGGCATAGTATAGCACTGTTGCCGTTTACTCTTACGACGTCATTGCCTTATAGATCAACCTAACTTTCTATTTGTTAGCTGTGTAACAAAAATGTTGTGCTAAAATGTGCCAGCCTCACCTATGTGCAGGAGTGCTTACTTAGAATATTTAGTATGATTCCTATATCCCGACTGCTTGAATCAAGTGACTTGATGTTACGATGGGACTTCGTCGTCTTCATTCAGCAATTGCCAAGACGCGCGGCCTTAGCTCGGGCCACGCCCCACGCACTGTTCCTGGTTGAGCGAGCGACATGTTCGCAGGGCTCGTAGCTCACCGTCAATTTCTTGCAGTCTTCTCTTGTAAATAATATGTAAATAGACCACCACTTAACACTTGACATGCACGATTGTTTTTTAGGAGGGGGCTGCCCCCACACTCATGAGCACCATTTCTGCGCTTCTTGTCAACGAGAACGACCCTGACGGAGCGACCTACCCACCCTCCGTCCTGAACAAGTCAATGGTACAGCTGCTGGAGGTCATGGTTGGCTGCAATCCGGAGTACGACTATGCAGACATTAATCTGCACTTTCGACCACTTGTAGGTTATGTGCACCTCTCAAGGCACTGGTAACACAGAATCCATTCTGTTGCTTTGTGGTGATGTTGCACAAATGAACTTTGTACATATTTTGTGCCTTGACCTCACAAACGTTCTGCTAGCATATCTGAAAAAGAGCCCTGCCAAAGCTATAGCTTTCAAGTGGGAGTGGGAAAGGTATTTAGCAGTCTCGTGCAGTTCCACACCTAAGCTTTGACCCTGCTATTTTGCTTCTCTCCATTTCCTGCAAAGCACACGCTTGGTCTCTTCCCCGCGTGAACATCTTCCCACCATGTGATAGCAAGGGTTGCATTTTCTACAGGTGCTGTGTCAGAATTCGGCTGAGACTCATGTTCAGCCAGCAAGGACATCAGTTTCAGCAGACTCGTGTGACGCTCTTTAGTTACAGGAGTGTGTTACCAGAAACAACTAGGGCCAAGCCGTCTCAGCAACTCCCAGGCAAAGTGCCGGCCTTCACGTTCCCAATGACCAATAATCTCTACCCATATTTTTGATCGTCTTTCGATTCTGTTCCATATGGCAACATCTTCACAATTTTAGTGGACTGTCTTGATTCAACTGGCCAGGCATTAATGGCGTGCAGAAGCAGACTGCCTATTAATTTCCGCTGGACCTAAGGTATGCGATTTTTCTTTTATGAAGGTTTTATGCGCAGTTCTCACATGCTAGCCAACCACGCATGCCGCCGGTGCATTGCACACTTTTCACTGCTGTCACAAGGTGGGAGGAAAATTTAATAAAAATAAAATTCTAACTCTGTACAAGAAACAATAAATTACTTTAGAAAGAAAAGAAATGCTGAGTTTGGACCCGTGAAAAACAATAGGTCACCGGCCGGTGTGCAGTCAACAAAGACGCGACAGAATGCAGAAAGTTAAAATATAACAGAAAACTTCAGTAAAGGATAAAAAGCTGCGCTTGGCGACACACAAAAACTCAACCAAACGCGACACGTGTTACTCCAACAAGACACTGATGAACCTTCAAGCAGGGTGGCCACGAAGAACACAAAACAGCACTCAACTCCCGAAACAACGTAAAAACAATGCGCCACTCGCGGCACACACTGCAGCTTTGAACAAAGTTTGCCGGTGCAAAGAGAAGAAGGAAAAGTTCAGAAAAAGATGTCTCCATGGGAGAACCCAAGGTCGGGGAAAGTTCAAAACCTCACTAAAGCTTGGCTGAAGACGGGTCCAGAGGATTGTCTTGTTGCTCGGCGCACCGATGCAACACAGCAAGTCCGAAAAGGAAAAACAAAAGCCCACAGGCCATAGCACGCCACGAAGGCAAAAGCAACAAAATGTTTAGCTGGGCTTGTTGGTTCACGACTGGAAATGAGCGCCAAAGGAACGGGGACACGTGAAGAAGTTGACGACAACGCGAGGCGCCCCGTGTTGTCGTCCACTTCTTCACCTGTCCCCGTTCCTTTGGCGCTCATTTCCAGGCAAAAGCACGGCCGAAGCCACAAACAGATCCGAAGGTAAAAGAAACCGTGCCAGCGTGGGAAAATACGCCAAAGCATAAAACTAGGGCTTCGGCCCTCAAAACGAATAACGAAGCTGACTCACGACCAAACAACTGGGGACGTGACGAGCCGAGGGCCGGCCATACATTCAGCCACAATGTGCTGATCCCGCCAAATATCACCCTTACCTTGCGGACAGGCAAGTTCTAAAAACAACTTACACGATGACCTTCCAAGAAAACTCAAAAGCCCACCCCTTCCTCCTCAAAAAATAAAGCCAACGAGAGGGTCACTTCTCCTCGAGTGACGCCCACGACCACAGCCAGCATCACAATAATCCACAAAATCCACAAACTACCTGTAATTAGTGTACCTCCATAAGTTATTGATGCGAACACATTCAATGCGGACAAACTGAAGAACTAAATCCGAGAAGCGCTAAGGTGACACTTGGAAAAGCAAATTCACCAGAGAGATCACTACAAAATATTGGTCGGTGAACAGGTTTCCTATGCTTTAAAAACTTCCGTAGAACTACGGCCGGAGCTGAAGAAATGTCCGCAAGCTCCTGCCACATGATGATTTTGGGTGCACAAGGAGCTAATGATTGTGACTAGGAATCTGCTAGAGGCAAATCTGCAGCCTTCACAACGGCATCTCCGAGCTGCCTATGCGGAATAGACCTATTGCTAAATTACCCAAGCATCAAGGAGAATGCAGGGATTGGTGTTCCACGCGACACACGCGCTGGCCTCAGCAGTATTAACTTTTCTAAAGCAAATGCCTAAAACAAATTGCATCTCGCACGTGTGTTCGTCAACGCTTTATTTTGGTTATTTAATCTTTTATACCAGGAAGGCGTGTGGCGCATGGAACACTAATCCCTGCATCTTCCTTGATGGAAAAACCTAGCAGGGTGCACGTGCGGGCCCCCTTTATCAGAAAGTTCTCCACAAAGGCACTTTCGTGGATAACTTTTCTGAAACACTGTGAAGCAGAATGATGTATGAATCTCTCTGCTGAGAGAAGAGTCGACCATCCACATCAAACTCCTTAAAGAGGAACGCCAAACGAAGGTGGCTCGCACTGTGTTAGGCTCCAGGTCTAGCGAACAAACCTCATAAACCCCGAGTGAAAGCTCAGAGAGCTTAGCGGGGAGGCAAGAAATAAAAAGCAGTGCCAACCCCACGACTTTTGGGGTGATCTAATTTATTTCACGGAAGTTGAAGGCTGGGCTATATCCGGAAAGGGATGGGGTGCGAGTTCGGCACGTTTCCCGTTAGGCATGCTTCGGAAAACTGCGCGATAGGATAATTGCTCCTGCCTAGTATTTATTATTATCATCTGTACGAGTAAAAAGCCAAGGCACAGTCACTACCCCATTGGAAAAAGTTAGCAGAAACAAACAAGCAGCTTATATGCTTCCAACAAGATCCAAGGTATAATCTCCTCGTCATACATGCGACCAACACGGTTTCTGTATCTTGCTGTCATGCTTAAAATCACTATACAGTAATACCTCGTTAACTCGAATTCATAAAAACCGGGGGAAAATTCGAGATAAGCGGAATTTCGAGATAAGCAAAGTACCGAAATTTTTTTACCTCTGATCGCGCGATGTCCTATATAAAACTTCTAACAATTGTGGCAACATCAACTTCTCTGATGAGAGCAACTTTCCTCTCAAGCGTCAATGATTTGCACTGTTTCGGCTGCGCCTTCTTCTTGGTCAATCGAGCCACGCGCCAACAGCGTCAGAGAAATCACAACCGATGACCGAATTGAACAGTTGACCTAACTTGACCCTTGCTCGTAGAGCGCCAGCAAAACGATCGAAACACACACAAAAAAAGAAAAGAAAAGGCGGACAACATTAAAGAGTAACGACTCTCGAAATGAACGAGACGCCTCTGGGAAACACGAGACTGACGACGACCGACCGGGAAGGGAACGGAAGAACCCAGAAGCAAAGAGAAACGAAAGACAGAGAGGAAAAAAACGCTCGAGGGAAAGGGGGCACCGAACGCCAAGCATCTCGGCTTGCGATTAGCTTGTCCAAATAGAAGTCGTAAAAACAAAACAAACAACAAAATAAGAAAAAGACAACAGAGTTGTGTTGCGCATCCTCTCCGTGCCTCCGTACACCGCAACCCGCCGTTATCTTTTTGGTTTGTTTTCTTGCGCTTCCACGTTTTCATTCTTTTTTCTCTTTTTGCGCATGCGCAATTTTTTTTCTCACGCGGCATTTTTTGTTTTTTGTTTTTGTTATTTTTGTGGTTTTTTTTATGCGATTTTCGCTGACGAGATTTCGAGATATCCGAAGTCCGCCCTGAAAACCTTCGAGATAAGCAAGGGCAAAATGCATTGTGTCCATCGGAGCTCATTCCATGACAAGGAAATTTTACGACTTAACCATTATTTCTGAACATACAGTCACAACGATTCCTGTACTTTGCCGACATGCTGATGAGATGCAACCATAAAGCTTCCACTAAAGTGCCATCATACTTACAAACGTTATGCTTACAGCCATTATAATCCCACTAACGTGCCACTATCAGTTGACCACAGCAAATAAGCGACCGCTATGTTCATATGTGTGGCCGGCGTCTAGTGTAATACTCTTGCATCAGACGTTTCCAGTGACTTCCTTTCACCGAAGAACACCGGTCAGCTTTGCAAATTTCTTCAAACCCAACAGTCAGCAAAGGCGCGGTCGAGATGAAATTCAGAGTTGGAGAAGAGCGGACCGGTTCTTTTTTCTACACCGCCGTGCTACTGAGCCGAGGAGCGCCTCTCAGCGTCGCAACCAACTCCACCCGCGCAACCGCAGCCGGCGTTGGTGAAGGGCGAAAAGCTTCCTATAAAAATTTAAGAGAGCGTGTTGGTTAAAACCATGCAACAAAAAACAAAAAAAACAGATTTTCGTTAAAATATTATATTTTTTATTATATTTTTTGAGGGGCGATCCTCATGTCTTCGCTTTGACTATAGCTAATTATCAAACTGAAACAAGCACTAAAAAAAAGAAGGCCCTGCTTTTATAATGCGTCGACATAAAAAATTGCAAGAAAATTGCACTTCAGGTGCTCACTTTGTACAGCGGCTAGCGCGCGGCCCACTTGACTGAGCGGCGCTCGTCCTGGCATTGCCGGAGAGAGGCTGAATTCAGCTTCCCGGTAGCCACAGTGCAATATTTATCCAAGCGGCATGAAGAGCGCACGATGCAAACAAAAAAACAACAAAATCAGGAAGGCGGTTGGTTGCCCGAGTTACATGGTGGGAGGGAAGCTCTTTATTGGCTGACGCGTATCCGCACGATGGTGCGGCCGGCGCTGCGCGTCCCGGAGGAGCAGCGGTGGACAGAAGGCGCTTGTTTTGTCGTCTCCTACGGCGTTGCTCCTTTGATTTCCTTCTGCAAAAAGTATCGTTTCATGTAAAGAAGTTCTTTTTCCACCTCGTTGCTTCCCTTCTGCGTTCGAGTTTATTAGGGAAGTCATCACTGCGTGATTGAGCTTGAGGTAGGAAACTTTTAATCAATTTGCGCTTTTTTTTTTTTTTGCTGTTCGGAGCGGTTTTTGTTTTGACTAAAGCGCAACTTCACATTCTATTGAGTCGACATTCTCACGTTTTCGACCGCTTCTGGCGTGGCAACATGTCTAAAATAGTCTTGCAATCTCATGATCCGCAAGAGAAAAATGTTTCGGACAGTCCAAAAGTATGGGAGACGCCGGAAAGTGTGGAATAAGAGTGTGAAGTTACCTTTGGAGGTAGAGGTCTCCGACGACACCGATGTTCCCGATACGGTTACTCAATCAGCTTTTCAATGTGCCTCTGATGATAGCAAGACGTCTTTTTAGCACCTCGAAGACAACATCACCTCGTTGAATGGTGCAAGTGCAGACGCTACGGCGTCTGCTTCCATGTCCAACATACAGTTGTGCATTTCGGAATCAGGTCCGAGTAACGATGAAATTACACGACGATAGAGAAAAAGAGTCGATGTGCTGGATGCTTTGTCGTCGACTTCAGCCACAAAGCGTAAACTCGAAATCCTCAATCACACCAGTGACGACGACGCGGATGCCGGACCGTTGTTTTTTATGGTGAACAAAAAGTTGCTCAATGACCTGCTTTCTTGTGCCAACTGCAGCCAGTGCGGAATGACGTCACTTCAAGTGGAGCCTGCCAACTGCCTGGGACTTGCAACAAAGATGGAACTCTTTTGAGATGTGCGTGGCATTATTAACGAGTGGTCATCCCCAAGATGCGATGGAGCACAGAAGATGACCCCTTTGAAGCCAACATGCGCGCTTCGACGGCTGTGCAGTCCATTCGGAAAAAGCAAACTGCAATCAACGACATCTTCTCCCAGATGAGTATGTCCCATCGAGAGCTTCACCATGAGTCCTACCAGAGGCTGCAAAAAAATACAGCCACACTGATTCCACATTAGCAGCCACAGAGATTGAGGCAGAAATTGCACAGAAGGTAGAAGAGATCTACAGGGAGGAAGGCGGTGCACCGGGAAACATTGACGTCATGTATGAGGAAGGAGAGGAAGGATGGGCAGCTTCCTCTCGAAATTAGCATAGTTTAAATAGAAGAAAATAATATTAGGCTTAAATAGATCTAAGGTTCATTCGTCAGGGGGGTAGTGGTATGTGTTAGTGTGGGCGCTGGATCCCTTGTCCAACCAGTTTTGGTGTCTGGTGAGCATCATAGAAAACCTAGCCAACAAAACCGATGAAATGTCACACAACTCAGAGCAGCTGAATGAAAACCAGTCTATCCCACTACAATTGTGCCAGGCTTACTGGGATCAAAGCCTACCACAGGCGATGGACATGAACAGTGGCGATCCGCCCTGCTTGGACCAGATGGTCTACCAACGAGTCGCAAAGACACCAAGCGACATCACTCCATGGAGTTGGGCCGATCCGCTCAACGTGAGTCTTGTTCGATGGAAGGTCACCGCTGACGGTGTGATCACGAGCAAGCAATCGTTCCCGAAGTGGATACCGATGCGACACGTTCGAATCGGCCCCCAACCAAGAACAGGGACGCTGGGACTTGAGGTGTCGGAGAGGTTCCGGGCGGTTGCCGATATCCTGACCAAACCGATCGGCGACTTCCAGGCTAACCGGTTCTTCTCCTTCCCCGCCATGCTAGACACCAAGGCAATTGCGCTGCTCGTCGAGGCAGTCAGGTCATCGACCGGCTCGAACCAGGACGAGGCGCCGTTCCTCCGGTGTATGCTGGCGAGTGAGACGCTCGTGGACCCTGGAGAGGAAGGATGGGCAGCTTCCTCTCGAAATTAGCATAGTTTAAATAGAAGAAAATAATATTAGGCTTAAATAGATCTAAGGTTCATTCGTCAGGGGGTAGTGGTATGTGTTAGTGTGGGCGCTGGATCCCTTGTCCAACCAGTTTTGGTGTCTGGTGAGCATCATAGAAAACCTAGCCAACAAAACCGATGAAATGTCACACAACTCAGAGCAGCTGAATGAAAACCAGTCTATCCCACTACAATTGTGCCAGGCTTACTGGGATCAAAGCCTACCACAGGCGATGGACATGAACAGTGGCGATCCGCCCTGCTTGGACCAGATGGTCTACCAACGAGTCGCAAAGACACCAAGCGACATCACTCCATGGAGTTGGGCCGATCCGCTCAACGTGAGTCTTGTTCGATGGAAGGTCACCGCTGACGGTGTGATCACGAGCAAGCAATCGTTCCCGAAGTGGATACCGATGCGACACGTTCGAATCGGCCCCCAACCAAGAACAGGGACGCTGGGACTTGAGGTGTCGGAGAGGTTCCGGGCGGTTGCCGATATCCTGACCAAACCGATCGGCGACTTCCAGGCTAACCGGTTCTTCTCCTTCCCCGCCATGCTAGACACCAAGGCAATTGCGCTGCTCGTCGAGGCAGTCAGGTCATCGACCGGCTCGAACCAGGACGAGGCGCCGTTCCTCCGGTGTATGCTGGCGAGTGAGACGCTCGTGGACCCTGGAGAGGAAGGATGGGCAGCTTCCTCTCGAAATTAGCATAGTTTAAATAGAAGAAAATAATATTAGGCTTAAATAGATCTAAGGTTCATTCGTCAGGGGGTAGTGGTATGTGTTAGTGTGGGCGCTGGATCCCTTGTCCAACCAGTTTTGGTGTCTGGTGAGCATCATAGAAAACCTAGCCAACAAAACCGATGAAATGTCACACAACTCAGAGCAGCTGAATGAAAACCAGTCTATCCCACTACAATTGTGCCAGGCTTACTGGGATCAAAGCCTACCACAGGCGATGGACATGAACAGTGGCGATCCGCCCTGCTTGGACCAGATGGTCTACCAACGAGTCGCAAAGACACCAAGCGACATCACTCCATGGAGTTGGGCCGATCCGCTCAACGTGAGTCTTGTTCGATTACGATCAATAGAGCTGCGGACTGATTGAGAACTGTAACCTCTGATTGTGCCGTCCATTTTTTTTTGTATTTTCTTTTGTGTTGCATCTGGACGATGCATATTTTAAAGGGAGGAGTAATGCCGCGTGCCTGGCCAAGTGGCAATGCATGCGACTTACGCAGAGGCCCCAGGTTCGATTCCTGAGGGCCGCGCAACTTTTAATCTTGGGTTGTAATAATAGTTTCTACAACGTCCGAGAGACTTCTCGCTCAGAATGTTTGAAAGCCAAACATCCTAGTTTGGATGTTCGCGAAACCTGTGCGTCTAACGAAAAGGCGCTCCAGGTAGCTCTACGAAGTCAGGTCTTCGCCCGCGCCCGATCGTGCTTCTACGCCGACTTCCGACGCTCGCCTACGACGCCTGTCATTATTTGTATTTTGTTTTGGGCACAAGTCCGCCCCATTAAACATTTATTTCTTCCTGTTTATTCCTTTTCCTTTGTTCACAGCTTGCGTCAATATGTGCCAGAAAGCAAGCAAGGTGATGGCAGCCCAACATTTCCAGTGCTGAGCAAGTTCTTGAGCAAGCTTCTTTGCTAGCCACATTCTAGTGTGACAGTGGAGAGAGTATTCTCTCAAATTAACATGATGAAGAGAAAGACGAGGAACAGTTTGGTTATAGTAATTCTTAAAGCTGCCCTTTATGCTAAGCAAGCTTTAGGCGGCGCAAACTGCCAAGACTTTAAAGTGAATCAACAGCCCTTGGTTCGCATGAGAAAAGATGTATGCCGCGTGAATACGTAGCAACAATGCATGCGTGATTTTTTTTTGTCAATCTTTTTCCAAATTTTTATGCTTCTCGCATTTTGGCGAAATATGCAGCAGACTTTGTTCATGGTGCAATTTGGCACAAACGGCACAGCACCACTGGATTCCCACCTCTTTAATGCTCCATAATAGAAAAGGCTAAACTTTACTATGTGCCACACCCTCGTTGGAGAGTTGAATTCTCACCAAAAGAGACCGATTATCTTCTTCATACTTTCTTGTCTTTCTCAGATGGCAGTGGAGCCTGGCACGAATTTTCCGCGCGTCCACTCGCCGACGTGGGTCGGCGTGCTTGAATCCATGTCTTCGGCTACAAATGGAAAGCGGCCACGAAAACAGCAGATCGCGGGCGACAAAGATGTTTACAGATTTTCGAAAGGTCAAAATACTGATTGCATAACAGGTGGAGACCTACAGAACTTGCAAAGCTCTGTGGAGGACAAGTACTTTCAAGAAACCAATCACGTCATTGTGTGTAAAAATAATTAGAGGACAATGGACAAATTGTGGTGTTTGTGCTGTGCCTGACCACCAGTATCCTAAATGGAGAGACGCACGAGGTACCGTCAAGCTCCCCAGGAGCAACGTCCACAGTGCTGATGTTGGCGACAGAAGCTCGTGGCTCACTGCACACCATAGCAGGGTTGAAGCATTGCAACACTTCACCATGTGATGTGTTTATGAGTTTTCTTTATTAAAGAAAAACATCTGAACGTGCTACATCTGTTTATCGTGTTATCCACAGCATCGCTATTTGCCTCATAAAAGCTGCCCGTTTAAAGGAGTAGTCATGAACGGCTCACAAACAGGCACACTTAAAAAGGCTGCAAGCATGTTTTATTCCTTCTTGCGATAACTCAAAAACGAGTATAGTCTTTAATTCAGAAGTGTTTGGAACAAATGGTCACATTCCTCGTCACAGCCGTTCCAATACTAGAACACAAACCCATCCTTGACGTCTATTACTCAAATTATTGTTGAACAAACAACTTTCTCCTGCACTCGGAAAATTTGTTTCCAAAATCTCCGTCC
Source organism: Ixodes ricinus (assembly GCA_037355805.1). NCBI lineage: Eukaryota > Metazoa > Arthropoda > Arachnida > Ixodida > Ixodidae > Ixodes > Ixodes ricinus. The sequence continues at coordinate 39,909 of JAZHYW010017912.1, forward strand.
ATTTATTTAGCGCTGTAGCAGAACGTAACACAATGATTCCTATAGAGCAGGGGTGGCCAAGCTGCGGCTCGCGAGCCGCATACGGCTCTTCGCAAGTTAAAGTGCGGCTCGCGGCTACCTCCCCTACCCCCCCCCCCCCATGACACATACACACACAGTCCCCCGCCTCCCACCCGGTCACACGAGCACTTCCCCAAAAAGAGAAATGGAACGCGTTTTAAATCGAAAGACAGGTTGCTGTTTCTTAGTCTTGTGCTGCTGCTACCTTACGTACAGTCGTACTGCTTTTGACTCGGATAGATTGAAAGTAGTTCGAGTTTCGGTTATTGCTCTAGACAAAAGTTTGCACCCTCCCGCGGCTCTTGGACATTTAGTGGTTTTGTTTGCGGCTCTTAGGCCGGGTCAGCCGGGCCAGCCTTGCTATAGAGGCTACTCACTCTGCGCTGAAGTTTTGAAGCGACTTTTTTTACAGATGGTTAGATGCACTGTGGTCACTTCAAAAACAAGCGAATTTCACCCAAGTTTGCCGAGTTCGCACTGTGTAGAGCAGTGGTTCTCAAATGGGGTCCGCGGACCCTTTGGGGTCCGCGAAGGCATTCTAGGGGTCAGCGAAGCCCTGCCTCACAAGTCAAGCCCTGTAATAAAAGTTGTCTTTTATCAGATTGAGAAGAAATTTTTGAATTTCGGGCGAGTTTTCTTGTGTGTATGTCAATAAGAGAAGTCTACTTCGTCCATTTATTACATCAATATTATATTTAACCTATACCTTTTCTCTCACCTCACCACGAACGGGGCCCTCCATCATCTCCGCCGATCCACAAGAGGTCCGCGAAACATCGATGGTTGAGAACCGCTGGTGTAGGCAATTGATACTGTGTAGACAGCAAAATACCGGAACAAACTCGCCAGCAAAAAAATCTGGACCGTAGCAAAACACCCACATCAATTAGGGTGACCATGTTGGTTCATACAAGTCTGCTACTGTAACAGATTTTCTGCATTTTAGACTCGCACTGTTTGTTCACCTGATTTGCTTAAAAAAGTGGGGACGCTGGCTTTGAAGACTGAAAAATCACGAACAAGTTGATTTTCAAAAAATATATTTTTGGGTTGTATTTCTTATGAACTACCTTCTCAGTAATTATCAGCACCCAATTCACCGGAAAAATATTAAAAAAATAAATATTTACGAGGCCCGGGTAACTTGTAAGCGGCTGTCAAACATCAAAATCAACCCCAACCTAACGCGTTACCGTTCCCGACTCGTTTGGCCGACCACCACCATCTTGGTCTTGTTTTGAACGTGGCAGTATTCTCTTCTTTTCCCTAGCTTCCAAAATGGCTTCTGTCCCGTGGTTTCGGCATCATTTTCCCATGTGACAACTGCCAAGCCATGACTGGAAAAAGCATGCGCTCCTCGAGTGCGGGAGAGTTTCACGGAGGACTCCATCACGAAACGCATAAGGGCACCTCAATTGAGGTGCCCCTGGTCCAAAAGCCCACAGAGCACCCACATAAAATGTGCGTGGGTTCCTAGAGGTCTCTGTGGGGCACCCGTGGGGTTCTATGGGTGTCCTAAAATCTCTGTGGGGTCAGGCCTAAAGACCTATGGGACAGGTGGGTTACTGTATGGGGTCGTTTAGGTAACCCACACAGCCTGTGGGGCTCCTTTAGGTAACCCACAGAGTCTGTGGGGATAGAGCTCTGGCTTTATGGGACATGTAGGAAATTCGGTGGGTTGCTGTGGGTATCCCGCAGCCTGTGGGGATAGAGCCTGGGGTCTTATAGGACAAGTACGACATTGTGCGGGTTGCTGTAGGGATGCCACACACTAGGGAAGCGCTCTGTGTTGTTACAGGGACATGTGTGAGGCCTATGGGAAGCCTGTGGATGTGCCGCCTCAAGATATATCCTACAGAAGTCATACAAAATATAACTTTTTTGCAAGTCTTTTTTTAATTACATCGCTCACCCCAGTGCGCAGAACACTACGCCGACGACGTCGACCACACAGGCTTTTCCTCGAAATGGGGCTTCTAAAGCTCACGCATTTATAAGTTATGTCAACATTGTTCCTAAGTTGTCAGTTTCGTGTTCTGTGCTCTGACTTTATCAGTCTTGTGTGTTCTCTATTCTAGCGAAAAAGCATATTGCCAAAATGCAAAGCACTATATGTATATGTTCATAGGCAGCAAACAAGTTAGATGCAGGACAGGACTTATGTGGACTCTTATTAAGTTTATTTTACAGATATCCAATGGACCGCAAACAAAACAAGAGAAAAAGCTAGTACATTGACGAGTATACATGAACAAATGCAATCATTTTGGAGCAGAATAGTGATTGGGTCTAAAAGTAGGGCATGTTTTAAAATGAAAAAATATGGAGACAGACTGAAAAACAAAAAGCAAGTGGTTTTTCTTGAGTAAAATACATGTACCCAGGTAGCACACTGCGTCAGCCGGTATCGGGACTACGCCCGCAGGTCCTGGTATCAGGATGGCAGCGCCCGGCCATGGGTGCCGGTGAGCTAACTGCCCCGGTTAGCGTCAGGGTTTCGTCTTACTCACTGGCCAGTTCAGCCGTAGAGGTTACAGTGACTGGCCGGCATTGTGTTTTTCCGGTCTTTGTTTGCCAGTCTTTCCGTGGAAGTTCCAGTAACTGGCCGGCATCGGTATTTTGCTGTCTTTGATGGCCAGTATTTACATTGAAGTTCAGCGACTGGCCAGAATCTGCGCTTTGCTCTTCAGACTGGCGAGCCCTGCCGTGGAAGTTCCGTTTACTGACCGACATTGTTTTATTTTATTTTTTTGCCGTTTTCACTATGCAGTCAAGTCATTAAGATTCTAACGAACTGCGACATGAATAGCATGAATAGCGAGGGGAAATTTTTGTGTTGATCAATCCTTCGTAAATGACTGCCGACGCTGGCGTATTTGATCCCAGCATGGCAAGGCTGACGTGTTTTAGTGCGAAAACGAGAGAAAAACAACATGGTAAGGAAAACACATTCAGTATATTAAAAATCAAACCACGTACGTCACGAAAAAAAAATTTTACAATGAAGAACGATATTTTCTTAGGAGTCTAGTTTAATTTGATGTACTATACTTAAGGTCCGCAGGTATACGCACGTGTTTGGCTCAAATAAAAAAATAAAAACGGTATAACGGAGTTTCCGAATGAAAAAAAAAACATATGGCAGGAATGAGCACGCGCTTTGAGCTACAAAAACAATAATAAACATTACTTTCCAGAAACTAGAAAGGTAAGAGATGTTTATTGCTTATGATGCCATGAGAGGTACATAACTCTCCTCAGATCATGTTATTGGCGATTTTAATAAAGAGTGAAAATATGCTATTTCAGGCAGGAATTGACCGTTTTCTGTGGTAGTTGCAATCATCTAACAGAAATATTTCAAATGTTCAGACAACCAGACAATATCCGTCTTCAGATAGCTTATGTTATACGACATACGACCGCACCAGAGAAATGCGAATAAAAAAATAATAATAATGCAAAAAAGCGAGAAACACCAATGCGTTTTGGATGTTCAAACTGCAGTGTTTGTAGATGTGACCCCTTGACGCTACGAAAAAAAAAACATGTTACAACGCCGAACGACATTGTTTCTGAAAGCTAGTTTAATGATCCGCACTGCTCTTGAATTTCAGGAATAAAAACGTGTTTAGGCCTAACGAAAAAGTAAAACTGCGGAGCGCAACCTCGATACGTAAAACCAGGCGGCACGTGCGAGATAGCACTGATCTACCAGTACAAAATTAAATACTAGTCTCCAAGTCAGAAAATTAAGAGATGTGCTTAATACGTAGCGCGCTGTGAGCTAAGGTAAATAATTGCCTTAACATAGCGGTATTTTCGTTTAAGTAGTGGGTGAAGATGATCGCTTTCAGACAAACTTCGACTTCATCACTGTGGCAGTTTTACCACTTACACATTTTCTCGTTTTGCCCTCAATGTGCCCATTATTATTACCTTTATGTCTTCATTGAAAGGACTTGCGCTGTTTGCCCACTACACTGACCCACCTATTAGAACGGAGGGAGCGAATCATCCCGGAAAAACAAGAGAGCCACGGTTTCTGCATTGCATCAATTCGAACATGGGTTCGCACTTTTTATTTTTGCCTTCTGCGCGATTTTTACGCCAAAGTAGGGTGCCGACGAGTGCAAAAACATAGAAAATATTCAAAATAATAAAAAGCTAGAAAAAAAAAAGAAACTTTCTTCTACTAGGATTCGAACCAATGACCACAAGATCAGCAGCACAGCGCCTTCGCAGAATAGGCCGCAGCCGCGCGACCAGTGTTGCTCACTTCGTAGGAAGTTACATCTCTGCTGAATTTGTTTGGAAGCATTGTACGGTTAGTTTCGTATCTTATTTTGCTACGTGTTCAGGATGTATTTATAATATTGTGGCAATGTTGACATGCTCAATAATTTATTATTACAGTAGAACCTTGTTGATACGATCTCGGATCATACAATTTCCCATCTCATACGTTCACAATCGAGGGCTTGAAAAATGTCCCATTGAGTTACGACTGGTTCATACGTTTCTGGATAATACGGTTTCCCGGGAATTACGTCCAAAGTTTCGCCAAACATCAATAGGATTATACGTTTTCTGGGCAATGAGCTCCCGATCTTCGGGCAGAACGGTTGTCACCGCACGCCAAAGTTCCGTCGGTTCCGTCCGCGCGGGATAATCTCGATGTGTTCGTGTTCGCTTCTTGATTTTTTAGTCGTTTTCATGATAGACACGTAACTAAGAGTCACTCTCGGTTACTCCACCAAATGCCTGAAGACACCATTTAAATTGGCTACGCGACTCTGAGTATGATAAACGCTTCCATAAGAGTGACTCTTGAGCCATGTACGGGTAATAGTAAATGAACGAACCCGACAACTTCTTTGTTTGACATTTCGCGAGGTCGGCATTCCGCCATTTCTCTGCTGCCGTGCCGTGGTACCCGTCAGCCTTGCTTTTTTCCGTACCCGTGCCCGAGAACCGGCAATGGCATCGCGCAAGCGGAAACCTTTGACTTTTAGGGAAAAGTTAAACATCCTGGCAGTTGTCGACCGGGACCCTAAACGGAAAAGAATTGACATCGCCAAGGACCTCGCACTGCCTGCGTCGACGGTCAACACGGTCGTGTCGAAACGAAAGCAAAAAGAAGAAAACGCCCTCGTCTTCGGTGCAGCGACGAAGCAGGCCCGCGGAGCGAAGCACAGAGAGTTGGAGGATGCGCCGCTTAAGTGGTTTAAGCAAGCATGGGGCGTCTGGTGTGAACTTCGACCGCAGCATTCTGTGGGAAAAGGCCATGGAGATTGCAGACATCATGGGCATCGAGGATTTCGCAGCTTCAAACGGCTTGATGGACCGATTACGGGTTGGCCATGGCATCTCGTACCGCCAAGTGAATGGCGAAGCAGCCAGCGTGGATCCGGCGGATATTCAGAACTGGATTGCATTGCTTCCGGGCATTGTGAATGCCTACGCCCCACGCGACATCTACAACGCCGATGAACTTGGCCTGTTTCTCAAAGTGCAACCCACAAAGTCCCTGAGTTTGAAGGAGGAGTCGTGCCACAGCGGGAAGGTCAGCAAGGATCGAGTAACCGTGGTGCTTTGCTGCAATGAAGATGGCACGGACATGATCAAGCCGTGGATGATTGGGAAATTTAAGAACCTGACATGCCTGAAGAACCTTGCTCGGCTTCCTTGTGTATATAAGCACAACACCAAGGCTTGGATGACCTGCAGCTTCTTCGAAGTGTTTCTGCGGTACCTCGACGGCCGGCTGGGGTGCAAAGACCGGAAGCGGCTTCTCTTTTTAGATAACTGTTCAGCTCATCTGAAGGACACGTTGTTCCTGCGCAACCTCCGAGTCGTGTTCCTGCCGGCGAAAACGACGAGTCACCTGCGGCCTCTGGGTGCCGGGATCATCAAGAGCATGAAGCACCTGTACAGGAAGTGCATCGTGCGACGCTTCTTAGCTTGCATGTCCCGAGGCGAGGACCCCAGCAAGCTCACGTTGCTTGATGCTACGCATTACCTGAATGCATCGTGGGAAAGCGTGACCAGCGAAACAGTCAAGAACTGTTTCAGGAAGTGCGGGTTTCGGCGCTCGCCAGAAGTGGACGAGCCCGAGCCCTGTGTGAGCGGTGACCCCAACCGACCCTTGCGAGACTGAAGATCATGACATATACGAGGAGCTCCGGTCCGCCGGCGCGGAGCTGGCTTTCAGCGATTTCGTCGCTGTGGACGACGACATCCCAACGTGCGACCCCCAAACCGTTGCTGACATCGTGGCAGAGTTGCGACAGGGCCAAGTTACCGTGGACGAGCACAACGACGACGAGGATGAGGATGAGCCAGAAACGCCTCCAAGCGCTACTTTCGCTCAGGCGGTCGCTGCACTGGATGTGCTGCGGAGCTACTTTGCCACCAAAGACAACCCTGAAGCCGAGGAGGCCTGCAGACACTGCAGAAGGAACTCTTCCTGCCAAAAGGTCAAAGTGCGCGCCAGCAGAAGCTGACGGATGTTTTCGGGGAGTGAGGCACTGGTATTAAATGTTGGTCAGCTGCACTCGCGACTTTTTTTTTTCCTACTGCCAAGAAATGTCAAGTTCGGATCATACGTTTTCCCGGATCGTACATTTTTTCTCGCGTTTTTTCCAAAACGTATTAACAAGGTTCTACTGTCCTTGTTTGTTTGTGTGCTATTTTTTAAGATGTTCAATCAGAATGAACTCACCCCCACTACATGGAAAGGCTGTTGTTAAATCTAGAGTGTCTGTAAAACAATCTACCTGACATCTTTGCCTCACGCCCCAGTTCCTGAAGCTCACATTTATTTATTCATTTATTTATTCAGGTTACCTCGCAGCGACCATCTGGGGGAACGAGCACACACATCGTCGTCACTATTTATAGAAGAATAGAATAATCAAGCAACCAGAATGGCAGAGGGACGAAAGCCACGCAGGCCATGGAGGGGGTCATCTCCGAGAAGGACTTCCTGGGAGCAATCGCTGGCTTCCAGAAGCTGGCAGGTGAAACTGTCAAAAGGGGAGACAGAGAGGCAGCCACCGAAAACACGAGGATAGTGGACCACTGTGCCACTGAGTGGGTCAGGAGGGGCAATCCGATGCCCAAGGAAGTGTCTGGGTGGGGCCAGATCATGAACCAGGCCATTGCTGCGCTGGCCATAAACCCACCAGCAAGCCAAGCCCCCCAAGTCGTCACACCCTCCCCCAGCCAAGAGAGGACCAGAGAGCCTGGAGACGAAGGAGAACCAGGAAGTGAGGAAGAGAGCATGGACGACTCGGCCAGCACCAGCCGGAGGAGGGGTCCACCCCAGAGGAAAAGGACCGCCCAAGACATCGAAAACCTCATTAGGCTGCTCGAGCTGCCACCAGAAAGACCAGTGGAGCAAGGGGCTCTCAACTGGAGGCAGATCCTAGACCAACTGGACCTGGAGGAGGTGAACAACATCCAGAACCTCCAGTATCTGGTCAGACTGGTGGAGTTCAGAGGGTTTGATGCCGGGAAGCTGGCCCAGAGCATCATGGCCAAGGAGGCATCTGGCCATTTCAGGAAAAGAGGGCCAACAGGCACTGAAGTGGTCAGCAAGACCATGGACATCCTGGCCATGGTGGTCATTGGCATGTCGAGGGGGCCAATATCGAGAAGATCCAGGAAGGGCCTCTCCAAAGAGGGCCTGGAGGCTGTGGATGCCTTGATCAAGGCATAAGGCATCGTCAGCAGAACACAGGAGCCCCTAGTGCCCACCTTCCCCAGGATGGTGGCTGTGTTTCCCAGCGTGGCCATGGACTTCGCCAGCCACATGACTCTGGGACCCGTCAGCCACATGACGATGACCAGCCTGGTGGAGAACTACCCCAAGAGCCTGATGTGCGCCGGCTTCCCCAGCCTGATCCCGACAAGCAGCCCTGAGTACGCCAACACCATGCTGGCGGCGTACCTTCTGTTCCAACTGGAGGTGTCCCTCGTCTTGAACCCAGAGTTCAAGAAACTGACTCATGACGACCAGAAGAAGATAGTCGAGGAATTCGCCAGGGCAGCGATGCAGTCCTCTTACTGCTCGGAGGAACAGAGGGTGTGCCAGATGGGTGTGCCAGATGGTGAAGCACGACCTGGCTGCTCTGTCCATGTCTGGCATCGCCGTCTCCTCCACTCGCCTTGGCCGGGCCCTCCTCGACGCAGCCACAGTATACCGCCGGTACTAAAACCGCCCTTTTAAGGGTCAGTCCTCTCCACCGGCGGTCTGTGAAGGGTGAGCTACCTACCAGAGTGAGCCTGACAACAAGCCCTCATTGTCAGTAAAAGAGGCACCAGACGAGTCCAAGACGGACAAAACAACAGTGAAAACTGTTGGCAGCTATTTATTCTTATTTATTTATTTGCTGCTAAGAAACTGATCTCATTTACTCTAGTGTATTTACATTGAAAGTGTTTTGAGAAGTGTTTTACCTTTATGTGGACCTTTACCATTATGTTGACAAAACAAAGAAAGTGACAAGCCAGACAAAAGTCTGAGACCACTGGGGGTTGGTACCCAAACCAAAGAAACCTGTTGGAGGTCAGTATCCTTCTGTTAGCTGAGACCTGTTGGCGGTCAGTATCCTTCCATTCCACACTGTAGTGAGACCTGTTGGAGGTTAGTATCCAAACGTGATGTGTTGTTTTTATTTTAAATAACCCAACAAGTCTGTTGGGGCACTCTGTGCCCCAACAGACTCCGAGGCGCAGCCCTTCTGATTTCTCTGGTCCACTTCTTTTCTTTTGTGTTCAATAGATTGAGTTGCTCGTGTGCACACGTCTGTGTCCTATGTGTTCCTATCCTTTTCTCCTTGTCTTTTTGTGCACTTTCTTCAAGTTGGTCCATGATATTTTTTATTGCATATTCTACTCTGTGTTTTCATCTTTATACTTACTGCAGCCTTTGCCAAGTAGAAGTTGGCATTCACTTTCGCCATCCTGATGCGAGTGTCCTGAGACGACACAGGATGACAGTCTCCTCTGCTGAAGTCCAGGCTTCATGGAAGACTGTTCATGGTAAGGTGCTCTATATATTGAGCAATATACAGTCAAACCCACTTATAACGATCCCACATATAACGACCTATCGGTTATAACGACCAACTTTCAGAAAATATACGAACTCAAGGCTCTACCCATTAAAATTGGTCCAGATAAAACGAACGTTTTTCAAAGCATCATACTGTTACAACAAACACAAAATCCACTTTCGAAAGAAAAAAAAAAAAAAGGCCCCACGTGCACGAAGCAAAAGAAAAAAGAAAAAGCAAAGATTAAAAGAACTACATCCCGGGCGCGGCGGTCCACGAGACGCTCAAGGTCATTTTCACGGCATCGCGACAGGGAAGAAAACAAAACTATAAAAGCAAAAACGCCCTCCCGGGTCGCATAGTCTGCTTATTGTGCATGAGCGGGAAGGAGAAGAGGAGAAAGTCAACTCTCATGCCGTGCTGCGTTCGTTCGTTCTGTGTTTGCAAACTCAAACTCTGTATGCAAATCGAGAAGAGCTCAATGCTCGGTACAAGTTGGCTAGCCCCATCGCCATCGTGACAGCCTGTTTACGTTCGTCATTTTGGTATCATGCACATTCTCTCGCGTCTACGGACTCGTGTCTGTCGTTTTAAGAGGGGGGAAGGGGGATCCACTAAGAGGCTTTATTTAAACGAAAGGGCATCACGCTGGCGGAAAAAGATGACTACGAAGCAGCACTGCGTGGCTCGCAATCCCAGCCACCCGACGAGCTCGTGAAGTGTTGTTTGAAAGATGACCCTGCCAGAGGCGACTGCCGCGCACTCGTACATGCGTAAGGAAGCGCGGCACCTTAAACGCTTTAGACCAAAGCAAGTATTAATTATCTGTGTGGACAGCGAAGAACCATCGTCGGACTAGTGCACGGCATTTATTTTTGTGGTGGCGTGCGTTTCAGAAAATCTGTTCTACGAGGTATGTGGTCAATCTTCATTATTTTACTTGCGCGGTAGAATCGGCAGCAATTTACTTTTTATTTATCTGAAAGCTAAATCTGCAATCGAGGTTAGAATTGGGGGCCCGTTAGAATCGTGCAAACAGTTTGTTTAAATAAAGAGCTGGCAGAGTGAAACTACCCACACCAGCTTCACTATCCTTATTTATATCGTTTTAAAGGGAAGTCCAGATATAACGAACTACTGATAAAACGACCACTTTTCGCGGAACTATCACGTTCCTTATAAGTGGGTTTGACTGTAATAGCAACTTATTTTTGCTAGGATTGTTTTTAACACAGACTGTGTTTATGGGCTGGCCTTTAGCAATTCTGATGCCACTCGCTTGGAATGAAAGCCTGTAGGGAAATTGACATTTAATTTGTAAGCAGAATGCAGAGTTGACAACAGAAGTGCGTCACTACTTGCATGCAGTGTTGCTGTGTGTGTTGTATTTACGTATTTGTTTATTTAGTGTTCCCAATAATGGCTGAAGCCTTCCCATTGGTGCGCTTGTTAGTAGCAACACACAAATGCGAACGAACGGCGAGAGTGATGAACAGTGCTACTCTCATCCTTCACCACCGCGCCCATTGGTTTTCAGAGAAGTTTGCAGTATTGGTCTCTATGATATGTTGTCATACACCACACATGGACACAACGAGGGTGCTGTACCTACAATTCAACACTCGCAAGACTTGCGTGAATACACCCTGTAGCTGGTCGCACTTTCAGAGTCCTTTAATGTTGCAAAAATGAATAATGACATTGGCATATTTGTCGTGCCAAACCCTCTCACACCTGTTCCAAACTTTGATCTCCACGAACTGCAAACTTTTTGCGGAGATTCTTGTACATCTCTTCGTCACATATGTCCGAAAACATATTACTTGGTTTATCAAGCCATGTAGTCAAGAAGCTATGATCTGTAAAACTCTACAGAACAGTCCCAAGTTGCGAGGCTTTATGGTGCTTTTTTTATGAAAACTATTCCGTGCTATTTCCTAACCACAAATACATGATTGCAGGAGCATGGTATGCATTCCACATACTCTCTTTGACAAACTACAGCATCATAAATGTCATGGCCACTACCCTTACTATACCTGTTATGTTTTGGCCGACGGTGTCAAAAAGCTGTGTATGGGCTGGACCAAACTGCAATCAGCCTTGTGTTATGTGGCACTGCTCTCCCTGTATACACAGGGGCAGGAGTGCAGCCGCATTGCTCAAAGCTGGTGGGTGGTAGATCGAATTGATATATACTTGTCATCCCGCTATCAGCTTTTAGTGTAGCACCACGCACATCTTATGGGAGTGCTGCACACTGTTCTGATGCATGTCATAAATTTTTTATATTTTTCACAAAACAAGTGGCAGCAGCTCCTGTGGTGCAGAGCGTGTGCCACACAGGTGCAGCCTTGGGTGGTGCAGCTGCAATACCTGCAACCTTGGATGGAGCAGCTGGTATAGTCGGACCTGCACCCGCTGAGGCAGCTGCTAAAGCAGCCGCTGAAGTGGATCCATATCAGCTCCTAAACTTCATAGAACGTGATATGGTAAGTTGATTTGATAATTGTTGGCTTTATAGGAGATACCTCTGGATAGAAAGCCTTTCTATGCTTGCACGTGTTCATGAAGAAAAGGCCTTGACAATTTGTCATTGACCATGTAGATCTTGATAAATGTTGCTCAAATGAAATCTCCCTTTCAGCACCATCGTCACAAATTATTGTTTTTTGGTGTTTCATCACTTCACTAGCAGTGGTGTAAGAACCAAGCTTATAGTGTCTTGAAAAACATATCTAAGGCAACATCTCTTTGTAGAAGGTTTAGACCTGCATCTCTAACATTCTCCTCAACATTTTGAGTGCATAGGGCAGAAAGACTTGGAGCGTCATATTCCCCATTAATTACTTTTGGCCTATAAAATAAACCTTTTTCAGAAGTGAGTGCATGTCCAAGACCGCCATTTCTTAAACGCGGATCCCGAGTATGCATTGGAAACAAGCGCCGCATCCGTATTAGGCATCGCATTTCGAGCCGCCCTCGGGTACAAAGGGCACAACGGGCCTGCTATTGCTACGCGCTGGCGGCACCTCCGATTATTACACGATACTTGTCGTTTCTTCCCCTGCAGCCGGAAAGACGGACAAGGTGAAGCGGCAGAAAACTCCGTTCTTTCTTTGGACCTAATCGTGTCAGCTATCGTCGCAGGTGATGTGCTGTGCGGCGAAGAGGCGTTAAGAAGCGACGCCGGGTTGTGGTGCGAGAGTTCAACTTCGAAAATTGTTTTCTCGCTTTAAACAAAAAATACTTTGATTAAACTTTCAGAATCAAAAGATTATCGATTGTTCTTCCAAACACACCATATATTGTATTTTTATTTGGACCACCTCAGGGTAAAATAAAAGGATGTTTATGCGTCAAAACACACATTTTTGCAACTTCAGGATTTTTGTTTACTGCGAGATATCTAATTGAGCGGTTTTAAACAAATTTTATAGATTATATACCTGCAGGGCAGCTGGTAAGAAGTTATATTAAGTCCCGGGAGCAATTAGACATTTTTTTATTAAATAACAAGAAAAGATTAAAAATTGCAAGAACCTTTAGATTTTTAAAAAATATTTAAATTAGAGAAAACTTCACAAGCCCAACCACATTGTAAGTCGAAAGCCATGCAAATTTAAGAAAAAAGATTACTGGGTGTTTCATTAAAAAGCTGACTTTTTCATCAATTATTGAGTGATGCCTAGTTTCACGCTGTTTTTAAACAATAAAACCGCGCTCACGTCACCAAAAAAATTTTGTCAAAAATATTTTAAGGCATGGCTACAAACATTGCAGCAAAAGGGCATGCATTTTTTTTTTAGAAATCGGAGGTGGTCAAGCGCAACATCTGGGACGTTTCACATGGAATGACCCACCTTTATTCCTCATGTTTCACAACAGAGATCAGTGCGGCCATAATCGTTTCTAAACCGATATGTGACTTTCTCGGGCCTCCTCAGATGTCAACCGCCGAGATCGCGGAGCTGCAGCAAACGGTGGCGGGCATCGCTACTTCGGTAGCGGCACTCACCACCCGCCTCCCTCCCGTGGCCACGGAGGAGGTCGAGCTTCAACACAGTGAGAGAAGTGCCACACCCGACCCGGACCCTTTGGGGCCCGCTGAGGAGCCCCACGCCTGGTTGGGGAGACCGACAGAGGGCCGACCCCGGGAGGTGGACCCTGCTGTCCTGGACTTCCTCCAGGAGCACTGGGGCTCTGAGGAGCGCGCTGAGTGGTGCAGGGCAGCCCCGACGAGCTTCTCCCGACCACGGCTCCCCTTCGCCACGGTGCCGGAGCTGAACCCGGAAATGAAGGCCCTGACGAAGGAGAGGAGCCGCCGCCCAGAGGGCGGCTCAGAAGTGCCCGCAAACATCACGGCACGGGACCAGGTGCTCAGAGAGGGCCAAGACGCAGTGGCTGCGGCTACGGGGCCACTAGTAGGCCTCTCAGAAATCGGCCTCTCGGAGAAGGTGATTGACAGGAGGACGGTGTCGGACCACTTGGGGGCAGCTACCGCCGATCTGGGGTGGCTCTTCCGAAAGCGCTGGGAGGGGGTGATTGCACGAGTCACCCCAGACCTCCACCCGATGGTGGCCCATAACGGCGGGGATGAAGGATCCCCCTTGCTGTTTGGAGAAGGCTTCCTGGGGCAGCTCCGAACGAGAAATGAGACCATCAAGGTCCTCCGGGAAGCCCGCCAACTGCCACCTCCCACCACGGAGCCAGCAGCCAAGAGGCCCCGCGGCTCGGCTACCCCAGCAACCAGCGCACAGAGCCGGAGTGGGGGCCAGCAGCCCTTTCGCAGGGGGACCCCTTCCCGAGGGTACACGAGGGGGGCCTACTTCCACCAAGGACATCGAGGCAAGTGTAAACCAGCACCTTTTAGTGCTACCGCCTGCGGGCCGACTGGCATATTGCCGCGAAGCGTGGAGGTTACTCACCCACGATGCATGGGTCCTTCAGACAGTACAGGGGTACAAGCTGGAGTTTACAGAAGTCAGTGAACCTAGAGTCTCGTTTCAACCTCAGAGCAGAGCAGTCGACATTCCCCCGAGCTCCGAGGACTACGCGACCTAGCATAAATATTGAGCCTGCGCTCGGCGCCGCCGGCCCACCATCTAGCCTGGAGTGAGGCATGCCCTGGCCCCCGATTTCGGCTCGCCGAGCCTGGAAGACCGAGATTCCTACACCACAAGGGTCGGATTGACACCAAACGGCTCCCACTGAGACCACACAAGTCCCAGTGAGCCCACCACGTTCAAAATTATCAGACTCCTAAGCCACAAACCGAAACCTGCCTAGCTAGGCCAAACGACGAGCACAGCGGCCGGCGCCGCCTGCGCCATTAGAGCGTAGATCTTGACTTGGCAGCAGGCGGATGCTTTCCCTTAACCATCATGGAAAGCAGTCAAGCATTATCCCAGCGCCAACCAACCAACCGAGAGAAAAATGAATGCGCAGCCGATCTCAACGAGAACCCCAACCCAATCAACGACGAGTCACCCAGTAAAGATGCCTCACATCAACAACAGGAGGAAACAAACACTTTATCCTGGACGGATGTAGTCAGCAGGCGAGCCAGAAGACAACACCTTCAATCCGACAGGGAAAAGGCCGCAATTACTTCTCAAATTCCAGTCGGAAAGTGGGTGATCCCGGCTCCCCTACACTCAGGAGAACCGGAGCTGCCGAGCACAAATACAAACGCTGCGTCAAAAAAGGCTACCCCCGCTCCCGATTGACAACTACAAAGTGGTCATCCGGCCGAGAGACGGTCTCAACATCGAAGCCTGGAGTACGGACAAGCTCACACAAGCCATCATCGTGGAAGCTAAACTCTCCTCCACCGGAACGGCCGATATCACTATAAGAATCTGCAGAGACCAGAACTTGGCGATCATCAAGCCTCCCCAAGTTTAGAGACATCCTCCACATACAACCGATCTCGGCGCTAACGCTCGAAACCAGGCAATACGAAGTCACAGCATACCTGGCAGCCCCCGACAACTCGTGCAGAGGCATCATCTTCAGTGTAGAGACCAGATCGACAGCCGAGACATTGACCGAGGAATTACGGGCCCCCGGAACCAACATCTTGTACGCCCGAATGATGGGACAGACTAACACTGCCATCATCACATTTGAGGGACTCAAAGTACCCCACTATGTGTACCTGTCGGGGGAGAATACCCATGCAGACCCTACCAGCCAAAAAAACAAATATGCGGCATTTGCCTAAGACTAGGGCATCGTACCGACGTCTGCCCGCAACCAGAGAAGAGTCTATGCACCACCTCCGGAACACCTGTCAGAGCCGTGAAAGATCACCAGTGCAAACCGCACTGCGTAAATTGTAGTGGTGAACACCCAGCGGTCCACCCGTGCTACCCGGCCCAACAGAGAGGACCATACAACAAGAAACACGTCCAACAACACCAAAAAATGCAAGGACGACAAAAATCACCCCTACCACCGCCACCGCCCCACCAAGAAACACAGACCATCACTGGCCGAAAGTACCAAGCAACACCTGGGAAGATCCTAATCCCTTCATCTCCCTGGCCGACTCCACACCGCTCGATTGCCACGAGCCAAGCCCATCCACAGAACGCCCGAAACACGTAGGCAAGAATTAATCCCGATCCAGCTCCAGGTCGCAAAGTAGGCCCTGGACATACTGAGAGTCGCAGCGAACGGACCAAAGGGGAAAACAGAAAAACACCCTCCCCAGGGATGACCGCAGGGATGACCGTAAAATTGTCCCTCTCATTTAGACCCAGGATCTGGGGAAGTGCAAGGTGTGATCGCGCTTCTCAAAATTCAATGTTATGTGACGAGGGAGCTGAACGTCTTCCCGAAAAAGGACTTTGCTCAGAGTTTCCAGACCTTGTACACTTCCTGTCTAGAAGAAATAAACACTCAATGTTCCTCCTCTGCTGGAAGTATAGCTTTGTCGCATACCGGCAGTTCACCCGCTGGGTGGGGGTTGCCTGGGAGCTGGAAACCGACGAGTCATGCCAGCATGTGCTGTTCACAAAATAAGGAAAATGTTTCCCGCCCGGAGGTACACCGGCTTTCGGTAGCCCTTTGTGGACTCCGCACCAGTGGATAGCTGAGGTTGGTCCACTAATTGTGTCTCTGGTCTGTTATGCAGTGGATCCTTCTGAAACCGCATGTATTAAAGTAGTTACCGCTAACATTAGCTGTAGTTAACCCTTTGATGCCCACAGTAGCTCAGGAGCAACACTCCAAAGCATATGTTTTTTCTACACCCCTAAGACGCCAGTAACCGCAAATGCCCATTGTAGCTCCCAAGCAACACCTTGTGTTTCACCACCCACAAGATAGACGGCACCACGCGCCTTGATTTTATTCTATATTACAATTCGCTTGCGTCAGCAGCCACGTGGTTTTTAACGCTCCGTCAATGTAAGTGCTATTCTAAATGTATTATTATCCAATCGTCTCTTCGAGACAAATAAGCGTCTGAATGTAATCTCAACTTGGTGCTGTGACAGCACCAAGGCTATCATTACTGCTCTATTTGCGGTTTAGTAGTAATGCTCGGCAGTCCAGCAGCTTGTTTGTGCCAT